>JAXLNO010004949.1:0-147107 GCA_038087875.1 Malacoraja senta
TGACAAAGGTGCAGCATCCAACCTAGTCCCATTTGCCTGCACCTGACCCACATCACTTTTAATTCTTTCCTATCCACATATACCTGCCAAGTGAAGTTTAAATGTTGTTATAGAAACATAGAAAATAGGTGCAGGAGTAGGCCATTCGGCCCTTCGAGCAGCACCGCCATTCAATATGATCATGGCTGATCATCCAAAATCAGTACCCCGTTCCTGCTTTTTCCCCCATAATCCCTTGATTCCGTTAGCCCTAAGAGCTATATCTAACTCTCTCTTGAAAACATCCAGTGAATTGGTCTCCACTGCCTTCTGTGGCAGAGACTTCCACAGATTCACAACTCTCTGGGTGAAGATGTTTTTCCTCATCTCAGTCCAAAATGGCCTACCTCTTCTTCTTAAACTGTGACCCCTGGTTCTGGACTTCCCCATCATCGGGAACATTTTTCCTGGTTCTAGCCTGTCCAATCCCTTAAGAATTTTATATGGTTCTATAAGAAATCCTCTCATCCTTCTAAATCATCTAAAATTAGTACCCTGTTCCTGCTTTCTCCCCCTATCCCTGGACTCTGTTGACCCTAAGAGCCCTTTCATACCACCCTCAACTATTGCATCTGGCATCTCATTCTATATAGCCGTCACCCTCTGTGTGGAGAAAGTTGTGAATGTTTCTCCAATGTAAGGGAATTTATTTCAGTCTGCCTCTTCCTAAAAGGTTTGGCCAGAGCTAGCAACAATACCTGTGATACACAAAAATGCTGGAGAAACTCAGCGGGTGCAGCAGCATCTATGGAGCGAAGGAAATAGGCAACGTTTCGGGCCGAAACCCTTCTTCAGACTGATAGGGGGTGGGGAGAAGAAAGGAAAAAAGGAAAAGGCGGAGGAGGAGCCCGAGGGCTGGGGGAGGGGAGGAGACAACCAGAGGGCTGATGAAGGGGAGGGGACAGCAAGTGCTAGCAGAATTGGGAGAATTCAATGTTCATGCCCCCAGGATGTAGACTGCCCAATATGAGGTGCAATTCCTCCAATTTCTGGTGTTGCTCGCTGTGGCCATGGAGGAGACCCAGGACAGAGAGGTCAGATACGGAATGGGAGGGGGAGTTGAAGTGCTGAGCCACCGGGAGGTCAGGTAGGTTATTGTGGACCGAGCGGAGGTGTTCGGCGAAACGATCGCCAAGCCTCCGCTTGGTCTCACCGATGTAGATCAGCTGGCATATAGAGCAGCGGATGCAATAGATGAGGTTGGAGGAGATGCAGGTGAACCTCTGTCGCACCTGGAACGACTGCTTGGGTCCTTGAATGGAATCGAGGGGGGAGGTGAAGGGACAAGTATTGTTTTACCCTATCTGATATTTCACTGTCACATCAACCACTCCAACTGGTCAAATGCTTTCACCTGTACGGGGTTTTTAGATTTCAGTGCATTTTTAAGTTTAGATTTGCTTTTATTGTCACAGGCGCCCAGGTACTGTAAATTAGCTCCGTTTTGCATGCTATTCCAATCAAAATCAGATAATACTCTGCATAAATACAACCAAGCCAAACTCGAGTACAATGGGGTGGAGTGAAGGGGAAAATAAGCGGCACGGTGGCGCAGCGGTAGAGTTGCTGCCTTCCAGCGCTTGCAGCCCCTGATACCCGGGTTCGGTCCCGACTTACGGGTGCTGTATGTACGGAGTTTGTACGTTCTCCCCGTGACCGCGTGGGTTTTCTCCGAGATCTCCAGTTTCCTCCCACACCCCAAAGACGTACAGGTTTGTAGGCTAATTGGCTTGGCGTAAGTGTAGACTGTCCCTAGTGTGTGTTGGATAGTGTTTGTGTGCTGGGATCGCTGGTCAGTGCGGACGCGGTGGGCCAAAGGGCCTGTTTCTGCGCTGTCTCTCTAAACTAAACTGAACTAAAGTGTTGAAGTGTTTTCTGACACCACAGCCACTCTCCCCACCCAGCTGAACACTGTCTGGTTCACTGGTGTGTAACATTGCCATTCATCTTCCTGACTATAATGAATGGTTCTACTTCAGTTAAATCAACCACATGACATTGTTGGTACTTCCTCTACATGATAGTCTTCTAATGACAACGGTGGAAAATTCAGACATTTTCTTTTAATTCAAATTTTGTATACTTAACTTTATGCTTTGCCGAACACTTTTTCATGATGTGACAGTGGAAATAAGCATCATTTATCTCTATAAAACAATGCTTTGAATGCTTCAGAATATAGTGTGCTTTGAGATTTATTCCACGTTCATGCAATACATGGAACAGGTGGCCTTACTTGCAAGCCCTTCAGGTTCACAGTTATTGATTCCACTCCCTGGATGTTTTTCTGTGTGTTCTGAAAGATTACATTAACTCTGAACTTACAACATTCTTAAGGGGTTGGACAGGCTAGATGCAGGAAGATTGTTCCCGATGTTGGGGAAGTCCAGAACAAGGGGTCACAGTTTAAGGATAAGGGGGAAATCTTTTAGGACCGAGATGAGAAAAACATTTTTCACACAGAGAGTGGTGAATCTCTGGAATTCTCTGCCACAGAAGGTAGTTGAGGCCAGTTCATTGGTTATATTTAAGTGGGAGTTAGATGTGGCCCTTGTGGCTAAAGGGATCAGGGGGTATGGAGAGAAGGCAGGTACAGGATACTGAGTTGGATGATCAGCCATGATCATATTGAATGGCGGTGCAGGCTCGAAGGGCCGAATGGCCTACTCCTGCACCTATTTTCTATGTTTCTATGTTTCTATGACAGCAACAGCCTCTGAACTTAAGGGCCTGCCCCACTTGGGCGTCATTTGCGCGTCATTTACGCGTCACGACGCGCGTGTCATGATGCGCATGTGACACGTGCATGGCATGCATTACGCGCGCGCATGGTGCGTGGTGGCGTAGGCAGTGATGCGCGGTTGCGCGCGGCGCCCCAGGATTTGGGGATTCACAAAACATTCGGGTGCCACCTGCATGGCGCAAATGACTCCCAAGTGGGACAGGCCCTTTAGTCTTCATTGATTGCACACATTTATCTGTCCTGTTGCATCTGAGAGGATTTATTGCCGTAATTACAGTTCAGCTACATACCTAGCTATGTTTGTTAGGTGTTATTAATGGTGATTCAAGCATGGGCCTTGGCTTGGCTTTGGGTTTAAGGTGACTCTTCAACAAATCCACCTCTTCGTTAAATTGTTTATCAGATTTCTCTGAGCTGAGCAGGTTTTGAGTTAAACTATAAATGGTGGCTCCCCCAACATGGTATGGGAATGAGTTTGGTTTATTTTCATCAGTGCATCAAAGAAATCCAACAAAATCTCTTAGAATTCTACCCTTGTGTGGGTTTGAGAGTCAAAAGCTGGGACCAAGCCTGTTATAGTGGGTGTGTTCTATTTTGTTTTTAAAGTAAGCAGTTAGTAGAAATGTTCTAATTTTCAATATTCATCAAGATATCAAAATACGGAGACTAAACGGTTCTTTGGGAAGTTTTTTTCTTTTTCCTTTAAGCATGTTGAATGACTAGATGCAGCGTGGAAATGCCCTTCAGCCCACCGAGTCCATGCCGACTATCAATCACCCGTTCACAATAGTTCTATGTTATTCCCACTTCTGCATCCACTCCTTAATTTTACAGAGGCAATTATACAGAGGCCCAATTATCCTACAAACGGCATGTCTTTGAGATGTGGGAGGAGACCAGAGGACTCGGAGGAAACCCATGTAGTCACAGTGAGAATTTGCTAACTTCAAGCAGATGGTACTCAAGGTCAGGGTTGGAACCAAGGTCTCTGGTACTGTGAGGAAGCATGTCTACCAGCTGTGCCACTGTGCACTTGGCTACTTACACAGCCCTTACAAAGGGCAACAAGAATGGCACTTGACAAAGATCGAAATGACAGAAGGTATTCCCTGAAAGCATCACAAATCATTTTGGCTAAAAAGCAAACAGCCATTAACTTTATATAACTACCCATAGTACCTAGATATCACTTTTTTCAAAATGCCTTTCCTTGCTAGCTGGTGTTATGGGACTTAGCTGCACAACAGTTCCAGACATGGACTATTGACCCATGCTGAATTAGTTGAGGTGAGGAGTCAGGAAGGGAGATTTTTCAGGTTGCAGGAAGGAACTGCAGATGCTGGTTTAAACTGAAGATAGACACAAAATGCTGGAGTAACTCGGCGGGACAGGCAGCATCTCTGGATAGAAGGAATGGATGACGTTTCGGGTCGAAACTCAGTCTGAAGAAGGGTCTCGACCCGAAACATCACCAATTCATCCTATCCAGAGATGCTGCCTGTCCCGCTGAATTACTCTAGTATTTTGTGCTAATCTAGGGAGATTTTTCCGTTTGCTTCAGTGTCTTTGAGCTGGAGAAATGGACTGAGATGAAACCCAGTTAAGGAATATATCCCTCTGGTTGTGCATTGAAATGCCTTGTTTTTGATATGCTGACACAAGCATTTATCAAGGTGCATTGAGGTTATTATGTTGGGTTATGTACTAAGCGGACATAAAATGTTGACTATGTTTTGGTTTGCCTGACTTGGCAGTGCAAGACCTCCATCAGTCAACGACCCGAGTTAATAATACTGTTGATGGGAGATGATGATAATGGAAGGAAGGTCAACCTCCAATAAGACCTGCCATTTTTCATGTAATTTAGGAAGAAAATCTGCTCCAAAGGAAACTATTTAACTGTCAGTGCTTAGCCATGATGGATAGACTCTTGACATCAGAGCAGACTAAGGAATTCTAAAGGATCAAAATGCAAAGTGTGTAGAAAATAGGTCTTGGAATATTGATGGACGCCTCAATGATGTAAATTGGTTTAATTCAAAAGTTACGATTTTCATGTTTTGCTTTCCTGTGAATTGGAAGTTTGGAAAGAAGTTCAACTCAAAGTCACAGCTCCCTTAACTTCTCCTGCATCTGAAAGCTTTCAGTAATTATAACTGGCAACTACCACTTGTTGAGAAGTGTACCCTAACCTGTCTTATTTGAATTGGAAGGTTGCGGGTTTGTTGGTTCAGAACTGGCCCTCGAGCCTGATTGCCCATTCAAAGATAACATGGCTGATCTGTGACCTGACCCCGGATGGCTGCCCTTGTCCCATATCCCTTAACACATTCCCTTACTAATCCAAAAATAAATGTAATAATCAAGCTTGTTTAGCTTAGGTTTTGTTTAGAGATACAGCGTGGAAACTGGCTCTTTGGCCTACCCAGTCCACACCAACCAGCAATCTTTGCACACTAACACTATCCGACACACACTAGGGACAATTTACATTTATACCAACCCAATTAATCTACAAACCTGTACGTCTTTGGAGTGTGGAAGGAAACCGAAGATCTTGGAGAAAACTCATGCAGGTCACAGGGAGAATGTACAAATTCTGTACAGACAAGCACCCGTAGTCAGGATCGAACCCAGGTCTCTGGCGCTGTAAGGCAGTAGCTCTACCGCTACGCCACCGTGCCACCCACATGCCACCCACAAGTCGCACACTTGTATCTATTGCCATGGTGGTAGTTTTCTAAACTTTCATCAAACTTTGTATGTGTTTCCTAACAATTCTGAAGTCCCAGTTTTGAATTGCTACTCAGTGGCGTCTGGTCTTTCTTGCAGAAACATTGGGGCCTAATCCAGCTGGTGGCTTCAGGAGTATGTTGGCCCAATGGTTATCTTCCCAGATTAGCAAACCTAATGGCCTAAAGATGCAAGTTCATATCCTGCCCTGGCGACTGAGAAATTTAAATTCAGTTAATGAAGTCAATCTGAACTATCAGTAATGGTCTTCATGAAACTACCAGATTTCTATTAAAAAAAAACTGAAAGAGGAAATCCAGTGCATGTTGAGGCAATATTACATTGTTGGAAAATTAGCTTTCAGATAAGCTCTTGCTTGTCTTCTGCCAAGTACACTGGAAAACATCTCGTGTACTCGGCAGTGAATTTGGGCAGAGCGAAGTCATTCCCAGTCCAGACCAACCTTCCACAGTCCTCCTCACAAACATCTGAGCGCTGGGATGCAAAACGGACGAGCTGTCCCACAGATTAGTAACGCAACGCCCTGACATAATCGTCCTCATGGAATCGTGCACGACAGAACATGTTTGCTTCATAAGTCCTGATCATGCCCTGCACCACCAGCAGGACAGATCCACGGACGAGGAAGGCATAGTGGTATATGGACAGCAAAGAAGGAACCCCATGGAGTCCACAGGTTTGACTCCGGTCCCCAGGAAGTCTTGAAGAGTTGGGTAAAACATGGGCAAGAACTTGGGTAATCCTTGTGATTACTACCTCTCTGTCCTCTTTCAATAGATGAATCCGAGCTTGGTTAGGCTTGGATAAAGTGGATGTGGAGAGGATGTTTCCACTAGTGGGAGAGTCTAGGACTAGAGGTCATCGCCTCAGAATTAACGGATGATCTTTTATGTCGGAGATGGGGAGGGATTTCTTTAGTCAGAGGGTAGTGAATCTGTGGAATTCTTTGCCACAGAAGGCTGTGGAGGCCAAGTCAGTGGATATATTTAAGGCAGAGATAGATTGATTCTTGATTAGTACGGGGTGTCAGAGGTTATGGAGAGATGGCAGGAGAATGGGTTAGGAGGGAGAGATAGATGGTTGAATGGCGGAGTAAACCTGATGGGCTGAATGGCCTAATTCTACTCCGATCACATGATCTTATGATCTTGGAAGAAGCACAGAAATTTGCAAGGGCACAGAATGTACTTAAATGTCCACCCACCACCAAGTGTGGTTTATTAGTTCCACTGCTGGGTCGTTGTTGATTGTCATCTTCCAAAATAATATAAATTATGAAAATAAAAATGGGGTGGCATGGTGTCGCAGCTGTAGTGTTGCTGCCTTACCTGGGTTTGATCCTGACCATGGGTGCTGTCTGTACGAAGTTTGTATGTTCTCCCCGTGACCTGCGTGGGTTTTTGCCCAGGAGCATCGGTTTCCTACCACACTCCAAAGATGTACAGGTTTGTTGTTTATTGGCTTTGTAAAATTGTAAATTGTCCCTAGTGTGTGTAGGATAGTGTTATATAAACTAAACTGGTGTTCATGTGTGGGGATCGCTGGTCGGCCCGAAGTCGGGGGGGGGGCCGAAGGGCCAGCCTCCGCGCTGTATCTCTAAAACTAAACTGTGGCAAATGTAACATCACTATTTAAAGAAGAAGATTTAAAAAAATCAACTGCAGATTGAATGATATCAATATTAGGGTGAAAGCGGGTGCCTTTATAAAAGACTAGACGAAGTGGAACCCGTCGGGTCCCATGTTCATACGGGAGGGCTGGTCCCCCAATGCAATATTCCACCTCTCACTCAGGCCTGGTAGGCTGGCAGCTCAGTCACTCAGGCCTGGTGGGCTGGCAGCTCAGTCACTCAGGCCTGGTGGGCTGGCAGCTCACTCACTCAGGGCTGGCAGTTCAGTCACTCAGGGCTGGTGGGCTGGCAGTTCACTCACTCACGGCTGGTGGGCTGGCAGTTCACCTCTCGGCTATTCCTTGAAATTCCATTTCAAGCAGAGTGCAGGCCATCAAATTCAAATGCAATTTCTTACCATTCCAAGCAGAGTGCAGGCCACCAAATTCAAATGCAATTTCATACCATTCCAAGCAGAGTGCAGGCCACCAAATTCTAATACCATTTCATACCATCTCCAGCATTTTTGTGTACCTTCGATTTTCCAGCATCTGCAGTTCCTTCTAAAACATTGTGTTTCCACTGACTGGTTAACGCACAACAAAAACTTTTCACTGTACCTGGGTACGTATGACAATAAACTAAACTGAACTAAATAGCAACTCACCACCACCATCTCAATGGCAACCAGAGATGAAGAGTAAATGCAGGCCTTGTCACTGATGGCCAGCACTTAGGAAATGAATACATGGAGAAGAAAAACTAATGGATGGAGTTTTTAATTTCTTGAAGTTCAGGCTAATATTGAACCAAAAATACTGAAACAGATTATCTAGGTCATTTATCTAATTAAACCACAGATAGACACAAAAAGCTGTAGTAACTCAGCGGGTCAGACAGCATCTCTGGAGAAAAGGATTAGGTGACGTTTCGGGTTGAGAGCTTTCTTCAGACTGAAACATTACCTATTCCTTTTTTCCAGAGATGCTGTCTGACCCGTTGTAGAGTCACATAGTGATACAGTGTGGAAACAGGCCCTTTGGCCAAACTTGCCCACACAGGCCAACATGTCCCAGCCACACTAGTCCCACCTGCCTGCACTTGGTCCATATCCCTCCAAACCAGTCCTATCCATGTACCTGTCTAACTGTTTCTTAAACGTTGGGATAGTTCCAGCCTTAACTACCCCCTCTGGCAGCTTGTTCCATACACCTACCACCCTTTGTGTGAAAACGTTACCCCTCAGATTCCTATCACATCTTTTCTTCACCTTGATCTTCTGTCCCCTGGTCCTCGATTCCCCTACTCTGGGCAAGAGGTTCTGTGCATCTACCTGATCTATTCCTCTCATGATTTTATACACCTCTATAAATTTACCCCTCATCCTCTTGCGCTCCAAGGAATAGAGACCCACCCTACTCAATCTCTCCCTATAGCTCACACCCTCTAGTCCTGGCAACATCCTCGTAAATCTTCTCTGAACCCTTTCAAGCTTGAAAATATCTTTCCTATAAATGTTGCCCAGAACTGAACACAATATTCTAAATGCGATCTCACCAACGTCTTATACAACTGCAACATGACCTCCCAACTTCTATACTCAATACTCTGACTGATGAACGCCAATGTGCCAAAAGCCTTTTTGACCACCCTATCTACCTGCGACTCGACCTTCAAGGAACCATGCACCTGCACTCCTTGATCTCTCTGCTCTACAACACTCCCCAGAGGCCTACCATTCACTGTGTGGGTCTTGCCCTTGTTAGACCTCCCAAAATGCAACAATTCACATTTCTTTGTATTAAATTCCATCAACCATTCCTCAGCCCACCTGGCCAATCGATCCAGATCCTGCTGCAATCTTTCACAACCATCTTCACTATCTGCAAAACCGCCCACTTTTGTATCATCAGGAAATTGCTAATCTTGCCCTTTATGTTCTCATCCAAATCATTGATAGATTACAAACAGCAACGGGCCCAGCACCGAACCCTGAGGCACACCACAAGTCACAGGCCTCCAGTCCGAGAACCAACCTCCCACCATCATATTCTGCTTCCTTCCGTGAAGCCAATTTGCATCCATTCAGCTATCTCCTCTTGGATCACATGCGATCTAACCTTCCAGAGCAGCCCACCATGCAGAACCTTGTTGAATGCCGTACTGAGTTACTCCAGCTTTTTGTGTCTATCTCAAGATTCAAGATTCAAGAGAGTTTATTGTCATGTGTCCCAGATAGGACAATGAAATTCTTGCTTTGCTTCAGCACAACAGAATATAGTAGGCATGAATACAGAACAGATCAGTGTGTCAATATACCATTCTATAAATATATACACACATGAATAAATAAACTGATAAAGTGCAAAAAAACAGATAATGGGCTATTAATGTTCAGAGTTTTTTTACAGTTGAGTTTAATAGCCTGATGGCTGTGGGGAAGTAGCTATTCCTAAACCTGGTCGTTGCAGTCTTCAGGCTCATGTACCTTCTACCTGAAGGTAGTAGGGAGATGAGTGTGTGGCCAGGATGGTGTGGGTCTTTGATGATACTGCCAGCCTTTTTGAGGCAGTGACTGCGATAGATCCCCTCGATGGAAGGGAGGTCAGAGCCGATGATGGACTGGGCAGTGTTTACTCCTTTTTGTAGTCTTTTCCTCTCCAGGGCGCTCAAGTTGCTGAACCAAGCCACGATGCAACCAGTCAGCATGCTCTCTACTGTGCACCTGTAGAAGTTAGAGAGAGTCCTCCTTGACAAACCGACTTTCCGTAATCTTCTCAGGAAGTAGAGGCGCTGATGTGCTTTCTTTATAATTGCATCAGTGTTCACAGACCAGGAAAGATCTTCAGAAATATGCACGCCATGGAATTTGAAGCTCTTCACCTCTCCACCATCGACCCGTTGATATAAACGGGACTGTGGGTCCCCATCCTACCCCTTCCAAAGTCCACAATCAGTTCCTTTGTTTTGCTGGTGTTGAGGGCCAGGATATTGTGCTGGCACCATTTGGACGTCGGTCGATCTCTCTTCTATTCTCTGACTCGTCGCCATCAGTGGTACGTCCCACAACAGTGGTGTTGTCAGCGAACTTGATGATGGAGTTCGCACTATGACTGGCTACTCATTCATGAGTGTAGAGTGAGTATAGCACGGGAGCACGCAGCCTTCAGGTGCTCCCGTGCTGATCGTTATCGAGGCTGACACATTTCCACCAATACGAACAGTCTGTGGTCTGTGGATGAGGAAGTTGAGGATTCGGTTTCAAACCGCATCTGCAGTTCCTTCCTACACATCACATTTATCTAATTACTGCTCTTGGGACCATGATGCTGTATACAGCAATGACCATACCCCAAAGTGTGTCAAAGGGTTCAAAGGATATTTTATTGTCATGTGTAGCAATTAAGGTACAGTGAAACTCGATTTACCATACAGTCATACTATAAAAAGCAACAAAACACACAAGTACATAAAATTTAACATAAACATCCAACACAGCAGATTCCTCACTGTGATGGAAGACAATAAAGTCTAATCTTCTTCACTCTTTATCCTTGGAACATCTTGAGATTTTCTTTAGCAGTATAAAATACAAGTGCTGTCTTTACTATACAGTGGGGTGTGGACCCATTGTGCTTTAAAGAGAAAATGTTGTTTGAATGCTTTGGGAATGGTGTGCTGGTGCAGGACAAAGCCAGTTTGATTGCAGTAATGGTGTTGTTTTTGTCCTTGCCGCTTGTTTTCTGGACATAACATGGAGCTGGCTGTGACTGGTGGTGGGAGGCAGAAAGTAGTAATCTCCTCCTGGATTTTTGTTTGTGTTGATAACGTGTCGAACCTGCGGTTCCAGAATTCCGAAAAACCAGGTCTGAAACGAGTGGCCAGTTTGCAACAGTTGTCCTTCAAGCGATCTTGAAGCCCGCGCGCGGTCTCCGGTGGGGAGGCACCGATTCAGGACTTACCTGGACTTTTACCTTGTCTGCACATCTGGATGCCCGCAGCGGTGGCTGCGGGGGGTTGAGGTCCCGACCACGGGGGAAAATGGAGGAGGACTGGCCAAATGTTGTGCCTTCCACCACAGTGATGAATGCTGTGGTGGAAGCTTGTGTTACATTTCTATTGTGTTTTTGTGTGTTCTTTATTATTGTACCGCTGCTGGCAAATTCATTTCACTTGCACTCTATGTGCAATGTGACAAATAAAACTGTATTGTATTGTATTGTATTGATCTTTTAATATTTCAAGTGCTGCCAGTTTGGAGCAAAGCAGTTTGGAGGATTGTTACAGCACCAAACTTTACTGGCTGCAGCTGAAGATTCAAAATCAAACAGCAGCTGTCGAATGCTTCTAAATGTGTAATGGTGATGAACTCTATATGTACAAAGTTGGTGCTGCATTTGTTGAATAATTGAGGAACTCTGACTTGAACTCTAATAGCAAAAGATCATTCATTAATTCCCCCTTCCCAGAGAGACCACACATAAAATACTCCATAGATTGCATTGCACTCTCGGATGGACTCGGGTATGAATGATTAAATTCTCTCAGTCGTGAAATCTGATAACAGCAAATGTCTGCCCGGTATAAAATGAGGAACAGCAAGCACTCAGTCCAGTTCTTCTGTTCGAAGCAGACAGAACTAAATGTGTTACAAGTATTTGTCTAAATGGAGTGGTGGAGGTGAGTTCGTAAGTTCATAAGTTCATAGGTCATAGGAGCAGAACTAGGCCATTCAACCCATTAAGTCTACTCCGCCATTCAATCGTGGCTGATCTATCTCTCCCTCTCAACCCCATCCTCCTGCCTTCTCCCCGTAATCCCTGACACCCGCACTAATCAAGGTGGTTGGTGGTGGAGTTTTGGACATAGGGTGAAGGACCTTGGTGTAGTTCTTCATTCCTAATCATTGTCCAGCTGTGAAGTCCTCGCAAATCAAAGATAGACACAAAATGTTGGAGTAACTCAGCAGGACAGGCAGCATCTCTGGAGAGAAGGAATGGGTGACGTTTCGGGTCGAGACCCTTCTTCAGAATGATTCTTGCAAATGGTTGATGAGGGAGAATTTGTCTGATCTGTGAGGTCACGTGCATTGGAGTGGACAGTGCTCTTACAGGAAGAGGGATCACTTGAATATCTGGCACTCAGGATCCATATGCAAGGTAGATCTACTGACTATGTTCTTTCTGCACAATCAACATCAGGAAGATTGTTCCCGATGTTGGGGAAGTCCAGAACAAGGGGTCACAGTTTAAGGATAAGGGGGAAGTCTTTTAGGACCGAGATGAGGAAAAACATTTTTTACACAGAGTGGTGAATCTGTGGAATTCTCTGCCACAGAAGGTAGTTGAGGCCAGTTCATTGGCTATATTTAAGAGGGAGTTAGATGTGACCCTTGTGGCTAAAGGGATCAGGGGGTATGGAGAGAAGGCAGGTACAGGATACTGAGTTGGATGATCAGCCATGATCATATTGAATGGCGGTGCAGGCTCGAAGGGCCGAATGGCCTACTCCTGCACCTATTTTCTACGTTTCTATGTTTCTATGCTTGGTCTCGATCTGAACTGTCAACCATTCAAGATCAGGGTGGCACAGTGGGGCAGCGGTAGAGTTGCTGCCTTATGGGCCTGTCCCACCTAGGCGACTTTTTAGGCTACTGCAGGAGAATATGCGGTCGCCACATGTTCGCGGGTGGTTGCCGGGGAGTCGCCTTCATGGTCGTGAGGAGTTCCCGCATTCTGGGAACTGGTCGCGGCCTCATTATGGTCCCCGTTAATTTTCAACGTTGAGAAATTAGCGGCGACCAGAATGAAGCCGCCATGGAGAGTAGCGAGAATTCTCGTGCCGCAGATGGGTCGCCAGGAGGTCCCAGTGGGTTGCCAGGGGGTCGAAAGTTCTCGTTGGTTGTAGCCGGTGCTGACCAGTGCATTTAATTGGGGAAAACAGTCGTTTTCAGAACCAAGAATAACCGACCGGTAATGTTCGCCGAGCTTCACAGCCGTGTATCTCTGGCCTTAAAAGTTGTCTCCACTCCTTCTCTCCCCCCCCCCCCCCCCCCTTCCCTCTTTTAAAGGACTTACGTGACCCCGTACACTGTGCTATCACCGTCATATTTACAGCGCCAACCTTCCTGTTCATCGCGGTGTGTGTCTGTATCACATTGGCTTTGCACCGTGTGAATTTCACTCAGACAGCGCTCCCCCCCGCTTGCCCTGTCCCCCGCCTGCTGGTGAAGGAAGCGATGTGTGTGTGTGTGTGTGTTCCACTCTGACAGTCACCGTTCCTGTCGCCAGTTTTTTCAGGCGACTACCAACGACTTGACAGTCGCCGACAGTCGCCTGAAAAATCACCTAAGTGGGACAGGCCCATTACAGCGCCAGAGACTCTGGTTTGATCCTGACTACGGGTGCTGTCTGTACGGAGTTTGTAGGTTTTCCCTGTGACCTGTGTGAGTTTTCTCCAGGAGGTCTGGTTTCTTCCCACACTCCAAAGGCATACAGGCTTGTAAGGTTAATTGGCTTGGTATAGTGTTGTGCGAATATATTATTGGTTTAAATTGTAAATGGTCCCTAGTGTGCATAGGATAGTGTTAGCATGCGGGGATCGTTGGTTGACACGGACTCGGTGGGCCGAAGATATCTCTACAACTAAAACTTTCCTTTGCCTCCACGGATACTACTTAAGCTGCTGAGTTCCTCAAGCAGTAGAAACCAAGAACTGCAGAGGCTGGTTTATACCAAAGATAGACACAAAGTGCTGGAGTAACTCAGTGGGTCAGGCAGCATCTCCGGCGGAAAAGGATGGGTAACATTTTAAGTCGGGACCCTTTGCCAGACTGTCCCTCAAGCAGTCTGTTTAGTTTTGTTCCAGATTCCAGCATCTGAAGTCTTTTGTCCGTCCAGCAAAACCTGATGCCTCCATCACAGAAGAGTAAAGGACGACACTAGACGGATCTTGCTCTGCATAAATATAGCACGTCCACTTTTGTATTGCACAATCAGGACCAGATGGCATCCATCAGAGTACTTAAGGGAATGAGAGAAACTGGCAGAGTCTTTATGCAGCTGAAGTGGGAATTTTGACCTGCAAGCCTAAGCTGCTTGCTATCGATTTCGGAGCATCCAACAAAAGTGAATGCAGAATATCCCAGTTAGGTCTTATGTAGTATCACTGAAGATAGACACAAAATGCTCACTGAAGTTCAATTTACACTTTCAGCTATTTGAACATTGTTTTTTTTTAAATGTTATAACAGAAGGAAAATAACAAGGGCAATATGGCTTATTACACTGGGCATTGTATTGTGATATTGGAGATACTGCAATGCTTGTGACGGCAGCATTTCAGCACAGGAGAAAAAAAGGCCCATGAACAGTGAAGTAAAATACTGCAGGTGCATATAGAACTAGATTTTCCCTCTCTCTACGAATGTGGAGTAACGTCATCTCAGTAATGTTTCATGATTGGAAGTCATCGAAGTGAAACATTAGCTCCTTTTGACCCCTAGGTCTATGTCATGATTCTAGAGTCATAGTGATATAGTATGGAAACAGGCCCTGTGGCCCAACTTGTCCATGCTGACCAAGGTGCCCCATTTAAAGTAATCCCATTTGTCCATGTTTGGCCCATATCCCTCTAAACCTTTCCTATCCATTTACGAGTTTGTGTCATAAGGTCAGAAGATCATAAGTGACAGGAGTAGAATTAGGCCATTCGGCCCATCAAGTCTACTCCGCCATTCAATCATGGCTGATTTATCTCTCCCTCCTAACCCCATTCTCCTGCCTTCTCCCCATAACCTCTGACATTTAAATGTTGTTTGTAGCACCTGCCTCAACTACCTCTTCTGGCAGCTCATTCCAGAAACTCCCACCACTCCAAAGGTCCCCCATTCTTCTGCTCCCTCTCCAGGGCATTCAATACTTTTTAAGCAACCAATTCCATTTAAAAAAAATCAAATTTAAATTTGATTAGCTTCAACAATACTTTTGCAGCAAATAATTCCAATCTCTGCATAAACAATCTGATTTTAACCTTCTCAACTATGTATGTCGAGTAAATAGAAGTCTTTTGAATGCCACGAATATCCAAATATTTACGCCCTCTTAAGAATACAACTGTTTCTGCTAAGTAATAATCTGAAGTAAGTTTCTTTTGTGTCTCCCAAAAGCAAGCAAGAATTTCCAACTGGAAGCTGATGCTGGATAAAGTTCTCCTGGGAAATTCTTCCCTCTTACAGCTGACGTGTTGGAGCAAACATATTAAATCACATGTTTGTCACCTGTCACTAGTTCCATTACAGAGACATTTTCATAAACACTTGCACCTACATAATACTCGGTGGCAGTAAAATGCCCACATGCATCTTGTGGTGAATTGTTTGCCACAAAGATGGGTTGCAAGTTATTGAATTTACTAAATAAAACTATTGGTTGCTCTTGGGATGTGGGCATTGATCGCAAGGCCACTGGTTTGCACATTAATTAAGATGGTTATCTTTAAGAACTCTCTCTTGAAAGCATCCATAGAATTGGCCTCCAACTGCCTTCTGCATCTCCATAGCAGAGATGCTGCCTGACCTACTGAGTTACCCCTTCGCTTTGAGTCTATTTTGTAAACCTGCATCTGCAGTTCCTTGTATCTGCACAAAATTAAAGTACCTACTCTGATCCGTGCATAGGTGCAGTTAATAAAGATCTGAACAATCTCAGAGAAAATAGCAGAAAACCTCAGAGAGAATCCATGTGTGGGTTATAAAGACCGAGATGAGGAAAAACCTTTTCACACAGAGAGTGGTGAATCTCTGGAACTCTCTGCCACAGAGGGTAGTTGAGGCCAGTTCATTGGCTATATTTAAGAGGGAGTTAGATGTGGCCCTTGTGGCTAAGGGGATCAGGGGGTATGGAGAGAAGGCAGGTACGGGATACTGAGTTGGATGATCAGCCATGATCATATTGAATGGCGGTGCAGGCTCGAAGGGCCGAATGGCCTACTCCTGCACCTATTTTCTATGTATCTATAACAATGTTTCCAACATAATTTCACAGCATAATTCTTGCTGCTCCATCAAATAGCCCTGATATATGATATTTGGATAATCACCAATAGCTACTTCCTACCCTGTCGTACGTTGTGGCTATCAAATCTACTCACTGCGAAAGCCAAAGGAAATCCTACAGCTTAGTAGAGAAGAAAAGAAATTCTGAAACAATCCTCGCACACCCCCATTACAACAGAAAGCAGTGCAAGAGGTCAGTGTGTGTCTACTGTATAAAATTATCAATGAACTAAACCATCATAGAATTGTTGTCAAACTTGGCTACTGTTAGCCTGGTGGATACTGCTCTCAGATCAGTTTCAGTTCATCCCATTCAAGAGAATTCAGCACAGAATAAGGTCATGTGATAGGAGCAGATTTCGGCAATTCGGCCCATCGAGTCAGCTCCACCATTCAATCATGGCTGATCTATCTCCCTCCTAACCCCATTTTCCTGCCTTCTCCCCATAACCCCTGACACCCGTACTAATCAAGAATCTATCTAAAAATATCCATTGACGGCCTCCACAGCCTTCTGTGGCAAAGAATTCCACAGATTCACCACCCTCTGACTAAAGGAATTCCTCCTCATGTCCTTCCTGAAGGAACGTTCTTTAATTCTGAGTTTCCCCAACTGATGGACATAGTATATAGAAACATAGAAACATAGAAAATAGGTGCAGGAGGAGGCCATTCGGCCCTTCGAGCCAGCACCGCCATTCATTGTGATCATGGCTGCTTGTCCCCTATCAATAACCCGTGCCTGCCTTCTCCCCATATCCCTTGACTCCACTAGCCCCTAGAGCTCTATCTAACTCTCTCTTAAATCCATCCAGTGACTTGGCCTCCACTGCCCTCTGTGGCAGGGAATTCCACAAATTCACAACTCTCTGGGTTTGTGCTTGCATCTTGCTGCTTGTGTGTATACCGGTAAATACTTTATTAGTTCTTCTTAATATCTTGAAAATCAACTCTTCCACATTTGAGGTTTGGAGGGTTATGGACCAAACGTGGGCAGGTGGGACCAGCGTAGATGGGGCATCTTGGCCGGCTTCAGCAAGTTGGCCCAAGGGGCCTTTTTTTGCGCTGTGTGACTCTGTGACTCGAAAGAAACCCCAGATTGTGAAATCTCTCCTTGCAACGTGCCCAGTGAGATTCAATGTTTATCCTGGTAAATACTGGCAATGCTCCCTCCAAGGACAAAAGAATCCTCCTATAGCGTGTTCACTGTGCAGCACGGTGTGACTTATCTCGAGGTTTGCAAAGCAAATTAGTTATTTGCACATGGGAATTTGAATTTAAAATGGCATTATTGCCAATTAAAGTCAGCCTGCACATGGATGATGGAGGAATGGCATTTGTTGCAAGTTAGAATACAAATAAACGTTGTTCTGGATCTTATCTGAATATATTCTCATAGGTGTTGCTTCGTTACACATTTCAAATTGCTTTAAATTCATTGTTTATGTATTTTTTGATATTGGAATATATTAGGAAGCTTCATTGTTTTTCACTATTACTTTGCTGCCTGATAAGTTCACGGGTTCCAAACACAAGCTCTTTATGTACGGAGGATTAATTACTGTAATGTGATTACTGGCATCTTTTTGCATATTTGGATGGTGAAGAATGACAATGCAGCAACCAGAATTAGTGTGATGCAAATACATCATGGATGTGTTTGAAAGGCAAATTCATTTTTGAACCAGATTGGTCTGGTTGGGGGTAGACTGTGGTAACTCGGCATGTCTGGAGTGAAGGAATTGGGTGACGCTTCGGGTCGAGACCCATCTTCAGATCCTGGTTTGGTCGGGGGATGTGCATGTAATAGACAAAAGATTGTGGTGCTTGACAGCTGGAATACCCTGGACCGCTGCCACTTTCCACAACATTAAAGCTAACGCTAACTTTGGGCTTTTCTCTGCTCTTCCATCAAAGATCATGGTCAAAGGCTCTTTGTGTTCAACTACACATCTATTGACCTATTGCACAATCAAAACTCCTCACACTAAGACCTCTTGATCTCTGTCAACTCATTCTTAGTTCTTGACAAAGAACAAGTTATTTTGTCTCTCGGTTGGGATTTAAATATTTAAACTCAGTTGAGCATTAGAAATCCATTACTTCTCTATATTCATAAGATTATACGTGATAGGGAGCAGAATTATTTATTGTTTAAGAAAGAACTGCAGATGCTGGAAAAATCGAGGGTAGACAAAAAAGCTGGTGGCGTTTCGGGTCGAGACTCTTCTTCAGAGAATTAGGCCATTTGGCCCATCAAGTCTACTCTGCCATTCAACCATGGCTGATCTATCTTACCCTTCTAACCCCATTCTCCTGCCTTCTCCCCATAACACCCGTGCTAATCAAGAATTGATAACATATTTAAGGTCAATAAGATAACAGTTGGTGACTGTTTTGAAAGGGCACAGAACATTTGATTGTTTCTGAAATCAGTACCTGTTTGGTTTGGGTGTGAGAATAATGTCACAGATGATATAGAGTTGAAGAACAGACCACCAAGGATCCGTTAGAACAAGGGAACAGTCTCAAGGGGCTGAATGGCCAGCCTCTTCTACCCATGTTCCTGGTCTTATTGACTGAATGTAGTACACTGAAAATTTCTGCGATCGCGCTTCCATATGTCAGAGATGTCCAACAAATTGTACTAATCAAAAAAGCTTGAGAAGCCTTGGTCCTGTTCCCATCTCCTGCTACTTGAATTAAACATTTTTTCCCCACCATACACATCGGGGGAAAAAAATCAAAATCAATATGTGAAATAGAACACCCAATATATCCCCCTGTTCTGAAGTCAATCAACATAAGCTTTCTTCAAAACAAAAAGCTGAAGTTGTCTTACAGGCAACATGGTTAATAATCATCACCTGGCTGGTTATACTTTGAAAATTCTCAATGGTTAATTTTGTTTTATCGTAGAATCTGACTGTTGATGTTGGTCAAAAGCATAGCATGAAATAATATCCATTTTTATTCCGGAGCACAGAAACTTCAAACTGGCCATTCCAACCAGATCTGGCTTGGTGGTGGGAAAGCTAGGATTGTGAGAATTACATGGTTAATCGCACAATACTTATTATCTGTTGCACGAAAGGTTCATATATCACAGAGGAACACTGAGAGAATACGACTGTGGGAATAATTAGACAACATTTTCAAAGAGTCAACACACGCACAAAGGATGAAATAGACTTCACTGCTGCCCGGTGGAGTTGCTGCCTTACAGCGCTTGCATCGCCGGAGACGTGGGGTTTGATCCCGACTACGGGTGCTGTCTGTACGGAGTTAGTACGTTCTCCTCGTGACTGCGTGGGTTTTCTCCGAGATCTTCAGTTTCTTCCCACACTCCAAAGACGTACAGGTTTGTAGGTTAATTGGCTTGGGTTTGTATACTTGGTACACTGCAAGTGTAAAGGGCCTGTCCCACGGGCATGCGACTCCATGCGGCAAGCACGACCTAACGTGGTCGCTTGAGCCGTATGGAGTTGTGCGGAGCTGGTCCCGACATCGCGCGGGGCTCCGAAAAATTGACACTGTTCAAAATTTCAGCGTGGCAACGGCCTGCCGGCCCGCAGCCGCCTCGTCGCCATACGCACCGCCTCGACGGGCGTGCGCAGCGTCTTGACGCCATATGTCACGCGCGAACTTCCCGCATCACTCACTCGACCTCCGCGCAGCCCCCGCTTCCGGTTAGGTCGCGCTTGCCGCATGGAGTCGCATGCCCGTGGGACAGGCCCTTTAAATTGTCCTTTGTTCTGCTGAGAGAACCTCAAAGGCAAGGTGGTGAGAGGAGTGAGAAAGACGGGCGAAAAGTCTTTTCAAAATGGACATGATCCATGTGACTTTGTGACATAATTACCCCCTTACAATTGATATTATAAAATGGCTTTAATAAAGTTTCCAATAAAACCAAGTCTGAAGAAGGGTCTCGACCCCAGAAACGTGACCCCATTCCTTCTCTCCAAAGATGCCGCCTGTCCCGCTGAGTTACTCCAGCTTGTTGTGTCTATCTTCGGTTTAAACCAGCATCTGCAGTTCCTTCCTACACAAATAAAACCAATCATGGTTACTAATAAAGATTCCACATGTGATACAGATTAATCTGTGTTTGCAATGTACTGATTCCTAGCAGTCAGTGTGTGTTTCCTGGCAGGAGAATTCTAATGGAATCAGTGTTAAAAGAGGTCATCGCTACATTTTATATTGTAGCGATGAGACGTGTAACTGACAACACTGCTATGCCCAGAAATCTGATTTGAAGCCTCACCTTTTCAGTATGGGTACTATTGCAGCATTGAAACGGTTTGGTGCGGTGTATGTTCAAGGTCAAGTTCAAGTTCAAGTGAGTTTATTGTCATGTATCCCTGATAGGAAAATGAAATTCTTGCTTTGCTTCAGCACAACAGAACATAGTAGGCATTGACTACAAAACAGATCAGTGTGTCCATATACCATTATATAAATATATACACACATGAATAAATAAACTGATCAAGTGAAAATAACAGATAATGGGCTATTAATGTTCAGAGTTTTGTCCGAGCCAAGTTTAATAGCCTGATGGCTGTGGGGAAGTAGCTATTCCTGAACCTGGACGTTGCAGTTTTCAGGCTCCTGTACCTTCTACCTGAAGGTAGCAGGGAGATGAGTGTGTGGCCAGGATGGTGTGGGTCCTTGATGATACTGCCAGCCTTTTTGAGGCAGCGACTGTGATAGATCCCCTCGATGGAAGGGAGGTCAGAGCTGATGATGGACTGGGCAGTGTTTACTACTTTTTGTAGTCTTTTCCTCTCCAGGGCGCTCAAGTTGCCGAACCAAGCCACGATGCAACCGGTCAGCATGCTCTCTACTGTGCACCTGTAGAAGTTAGAGAGAGTCCTCCTTGACAAACCGACTCTCCGTAATCTTCTCAGGAAGTAGAGGCGCTGATGTGCTTTCTTAATAATTCCATCAGTGTTCTCGGACCAGGAAAGATCTTCAGAGATGTGCACGCCCAGGAATTTGAAGCTCTGGACCCTTTCAACCATCGACCCGTTGATATAAACGGGACAGCAAGGCAATGTGCCATGTGTGCCTCTGTGGAGCTCTGGTGTTGGTTCTGCTGAGGCATCGGTACTGTAAACGTTAAAAGGTGATGTGCGGGGGCAAGTTTTTTAACATAGAGGGTGGTGAGCTCCTGGAACACACAGCCATGGAGGTGGTGGAGGCAGATATGATGGTGACATTTAAGAGACTGTTGGATACGCACATGGATATGCAGGGAATACAGTTTCTTCCCAGCTGTTATCAGGCAACTGAATCATCCTACCACACCTAGAGAGCAGTCCTGAACTACTATCTACCTCATTGGTGACCCTCGGACAATCTTTGATTGGACTTTATCTTCTTAGAAACATAGAAACATAGAAAATAGGTGCAGGAGGAGGCCATTCGGCCCTTCGAGCCAGCACCGCCATTCATTGTGATCATGGCTGATCATCCCCTATCAATAACCCGTGCCTGCCTTCTCCCCATATCCCTTGACTCCACTAGCCCCTAGAGCTCTATCTAACTCTCTCTTAAATCCATCCAGTGACTTGGCCTCCACTGCCCTCTGTGGCAGGGAATTCCATAAATTCACAACTCTCTG
Source organism: Malacoraja senta (assembly GCA_038087875.1). Lineage (NCBI taxonomy): Eukaryota > Metazoa > Chordata > Chondrichthyes > Rajiformes > Rajidae > Malacoraja > Malacoraja senta. Next base: position 21,830 of record JAXLNO010004949.1, read on the forward strand.
GGTGAAACCCCAGGCCGAGCTCGACGATCATTTGCCTGCTTCTGCTGCTGTTGGAGGTGAGACGTTGCATCGCGCCAGGGTCTTGGGCCTGTCCCACTTTGGCCGTCAGTTACGTGACAGGCCGGTGGCGCGCGAAGATTTCGTTCAGTAAAAAATCCCGGAGCGCTGCGCGATACCGCGCACAACTCCATACCCCTCCGCGCTTCTCAGTGGGACCGGCCCCGTGCGGCCACACGATGCCCGTGCGCCTCAACGCGACGACGAGGTTGCGTAATATGCGTGCCAAGGACGCGTAAGTGGGACGGGGCCTTTAGTCTTGGCATCATGTTCGGCACAGACAACTTGGGCCGAAGGACCTGTTCCTGGGCTCTATTTCCTGTATTCTATTCTAAGCGATGCAGCAGGTCTGTGCTAAGCTGGGCATCATCGAGTAATGTTGGGGCTGGAGAGAGCTGTGCAGCGAACCAAAGAGGTTCAAAAGCAGCAGCTTCCATTGCTTCAGCCCAGACAGTCGGCCTTTTCATGATCCCTTGGTGGCTTAATCCACACTGAGCCTTAACCATTTCATTGGTGTGGGATTGCCAGGGGAGACTGGTTAGTTTAGTTTAGAGATACAGCGTGGAAAAGGTGCCCTTCGGCCCACCGAGTCAACGCCAGCCACAATCACCTGTACTTTGTGTTCTACTCAAGATCCAGCACTTGCAGTTACTTGTGTCACCTTTTTGCCTATTTAGAATGGTTTAAATGCTATCCTGCACACTAGGGACAATTTACAGAAATTGATTAACCTACAAACCTGCACAACTTTGGTATGTGGAGGGGGGGGGGGGGATACAGAGAGCGGTCACAGGAAGAATGTGCAAACTCAGTGCAGACAGCATCCATAGCCAGGATCGAATCCAGGTCTCTGGCACTGTAAGGCAGCAACTCCACCGATGTGCAAATGTGTTTGTGCCAGGTCTCTGGCACAGCCGTACACAGCCTGCACACATGTCTATTTAAGGTTTAGTGGGTTCATAGCTGTGAGTATTCAGACCCCAGGTCCAGGAGCGTTATAATGAATAGCACTCTGCCGCGTAACACTGAACGTACCAGACAACTGCTGGACACAATCACCCCTTGTGGAATTCGAATCTGACACCTTCTTGTTCCAGTTGGGCTTTGTCAATATTCCCGAGTTTTGGATTGTTTCCAAATCTAGAGGATTAGCATGGATAACCAACTGTGACATGTTCTCCCAGCATCACTTAATTATCATTAGGATCCTTGACTCCTTGTGTCTGCAGAGCTGGCATGGGGTCAAGCATGATCCCAGCAAGCTGACAGTAGAATAAAGGATATGGAGAGCTGTTGATGCATCAAGTCAATATAGATCTTTCTAACTGGTCATAAGTGGTCGGAGCAGAATTAGGCCATTTGGCCCATCAAGTCTACTCCGCCATTCAATCATGGCTGATCTATCTCTCCCTCCTAACCTCATTCTCCTACCTTCTCCCCATAACCCCTGGCACCCATACTAATCAAATCTATCTATCTCTGCCTTAAAAATGCTATTGATGTGGCCTCCACAGCCCTCTGTGGCAAAGAATTCCACAGATTGACCACCTGTGCTCTTGCTAGATATAAGTACTGAATACATTGCATATTTCAGAGAGTGGTGAATCTCTGGAATTCTCTGCCACAGAATGTAGTTGAGGCCAGTTCATTGGCTATATTTAAGAGGGAGTTAGATGTGGCCCTTGTGGCTAAAGGGATCGGGGGGTATGGAGAGAAGGCAGGTACAGGATACTGAGTTGGATGATCAGCCATGATCATATTGAATGGCGGTGCAGGCTCGAAGGGCCGAATGGCCTACTCCTGCACCTATTTACTATGTTTCTATGTTTCTGTTGTAAAAATAAGTTTATCTTTAAGTTCGGCTCCAGAGTAATTTCTGTGAGTATTCTTTCTGCAGAATTGATCAGCGATTAGACAGTTGATAAGATCTTTGCATTTTTATTTTTTGTTTTCGGGCAAGTGCTTATTCAGCATTTCACATTCCTGTGTAAAACTCTAATCCTGATCCCAGCTGTTAGCCAGTTGGTTCCGTCACATCCCTGTTAACCTCCCCACATCAAACCTGTTTTCCATGCAGTGGCGATCACTGCCTTTTACTAGCTCAGGAAAAGCTGCGAGGCTGTGGGCTGGCGTGTTGGCGCAGACCCAGTGCCAGATCGGAAAGCTCCTCACAGGTTGTTGTTCATTTGATCACTTGTGCCAAAAAAAATCAGTTTGAGTAGCACGACTGTTAGTGATTGAAGAGTTTCTAACACTGCTGCGCCTTCGTTGCAAATAGGCTGGAAGTGATTTTCTCAAATTATTTTGCATCTTCTTTTGCCATTCTGTTCCTGTGAGTCGATTCTGTTTAATATTGCATCGACAGCGGGTTCATTATTCATCTCTGCCTTTCCTCTCCGAAGGCTGAATCTGCAAGTCTGAAGCGGGCTTTGAACTCGTGGCCTTCTGGCTCTGATGTAAGAGTGCTGCTAACAGCCATTTTATGGGCCATCTTAATCCACTTCACACCAAATTGAACTGTTGCTAATGGCGTATATCGATTAGAAATAAATTGTGCGAGATTTAGCTGCTGACGAAGTGGGAGCTGGGGAACGTTGCAAACGGGAAGTAGGTATTTGTTCATCGGCATCTGAACTCTGAAATAAGTACTGCCTGAAATGGTAAATACATGTTTTTCAGTGCTTCTGTTTCTTACCTTTAAAAACATAAAGCATGAAGTGAAGGAATTGAGACCTTTTGGAGATGTTGCAAGAATGATGCCAAATAGGTAAAGTGGCTTGCCAAGCAAGGGGGATCCTTTTGATTGAGGAGGCAGATTAGCACATGGACTTGCAGGGAATGGAGGGATACAAGATACATTTATTTGTAACATGTACTAATTGGTACAGTGAAATGGGTGGTCGCGGATATGGATTGCAGAAGGTTTATTGGAGCAAGAGATTTTCTTGCCACAAGAAAGACCAGGCCTATGTTCTTATGCTATTGCTGATACACCCTCAAATAGGCTCTGATCTGCATAGACTATTATTGCACTGTTATTTTTCTTTGTCTTTTATGTGTGCGCGTGTGTGTGTGTGTGTGTGTGTGTGTGTGTGTGTGTATATATATATATGTGTGTGTGTGTGTGTGTGTATGTGTGTGTGTATATATATATATATATATATATATGTGTGTGTGTGTGTGTGTGTGTGTGTGTATGTGTGTGTGTGTATATATATATATATATATATGTGTGTGTGTGTGTGTGTGTGTGTATATATATATATATATATATGTGTGTGTGTGTGTGTGTGTATATATATGTGTGTGTGTGTATATATATATATGTGTGTGTGTGTATATATATATATATGTGTGTGTGTGTATATATATATATGTGTGTGTGTGTGTGTATATATATATATATGTGTGTGTGTGTGTGTGTGTGTGTGTATATATATATATGTGTGTGTGTGTGTGTGTGTGTGTGTGTATATATATATATATGTGTGTGTGTGTGTGTTCAAAGGTCAGTTTATTGTCACATGTATCAATTAAGGTACAGTGAAACTCGAATTACCATACAGCCACACTAAAAAAAAGCAACAAGACACATAACTACATGAAAGTTAACATAAACATCCACCCCAGCGGATTCCCTACATTCCCCACTGTGATGGAAGGCAATAAAGTCTAAACTTCTTCCTCTTTATTCTCCTGCAGTCGGGGCATTCAAAATTAAAAAATAGATTAAAACAAGTTTCCCCCAACCCCACCCCCCACATAAAACAAGCTAAAGAACACTAAAACATATGTTTAACACATACTAAGAAACAACAGAGAAGGAAAGGACGAGACAGGCTGTTGGCGAGACAGCCATTGCGGGCGCCACCTGGTGGAATATATATATATATATATATATATATATATGTGTACGTATCTATATGTATGTATGATATTATATATCTTACTGCAAATAAGAATTCCATTCTTCTATCTGAGTCATATGACAAAACACTTGACTTGATTAGTGTTTGTAGTTCTGTTTCTTGCTTGAAGTAGACAGCTGCAATATAGGACATATTAATTCCCAGTTTTTGCTCTATTTTCTGTCTCTTTGACGCAGAACAAGCATACGACTGTCGCTGAACCTAATCTGTTCACTTGATCAAAGCTCTAATAAAAATAAATGAGTTCTGGCTCTTTGAGCCATACTCACAGTATAACACTGCACGGAAACAGGCTCTTTGGATCAACTCGTCCATGCTAACCAAGTTGCTCATTGAAGATAGTTCCATTTGCCTTTCCCGCTCAACCTTTCCTATTCGTGCACATGTCCAAATGTCTTTTAAACCTGCATCAACTATTACTTCTGACAGCTCGTTCCAAATATGCATCACCCTCAGTGTGAAAAGCTTACCCCTCAGTTCTCTTAATTCTTTCCCACGGTCTAGGCATAAGCTCAGGGGCGACCGCGCCTTTGTGGTTGCAGCCCCTAGACTGTGGAACAGCATCCCCTTTCCCATCAGAACTGCCCCCTCCATCAACTCTTTTAAGTCAAGACTAAAAACGTATCTATACTCCCAAGCCTTTCCTGACGTCCTCTGAGTGATGGCTACATGTATATATGTATGTAGTTTGTTTTGTTTGTGCTATTCTTATAACAAATGTAAAGCACTTTGGCCAACGAGAGTTGTTTTTTAAATGTGCTACATAAGTAAATGTGACTTGACTTGACTTGACCATAAACCTATGATCGCCTAGTTCAAGAGGAAAGAAGATTGAACTTTTTTTGCCTTCCATCACAGTGAGGAATGTGGGAAATTCACTGTGGTGGATGTTTATGTTAACTTTTATGTAGTTGTGTGTCTTGTTGCTTTTTTCTCGTGTGGCTGTATGGTCATTCGCATATCACTGCACCTTAATTGGTACACGTGACAATAAAAAACCTTTGAAACCTTTGAAACTTTCTTAATTTCCAAATCTCTGCAGGTGTAAGGACTCTGTGCATTTATCGTATCTATGACACTCATGTTTCTATACATTTCTATACAGTAACTCAAGGTCCTTGCTTGCCCAAACTCTTTATAACTCAGGCCTTTGAATCCTAGCAACATTCCTGTAAATCTTCTTTGTATTCTTTTCAGCTATAGCAGGGTAACCAAATCTGTACAGAATACTGCAAGCGCTACCTCAGACAAGGTCTTGTACAACTGCAGCATAGTGCCCAATTTCTGTACTCGATGGCCCAACTGATGAAGGTCATCATGCCAAACGCCATTGTCACCACCCTGTCTACATGAGTCGCTGTTTTCAGAGAAGTATGTACTTGTACTCCTTCTGTTCTACAACACTCCCAAGGGCCACACCGTACACCGTGAGAGCCCTTCCCTGGTTTTAACTTACCTTAATGCAACACCTTGTGCAGTTGGTTGTCCCTTGGCCCACGTACCCAGCAGATCAAGATCCTGCTGTAATTTTTGGCAACCTTCACTGTCTGCAAAGCCTCCTGTTTCAGTGTCATCTGCAATTCAATCTACCTTGAATGGACTAAATCCAACAAACTTGAGGGGTGGAGAGGAATTCTGTTGTGGCAGCCTAGGTCTTTTTTGGTTAATGTGCGATCAGATAAACGGAAAGCTTATAATTAATTCTGTGACATATTCTTTGATTTCAGAGTTTTTCCAGAAGGTGTTGTCAATATAGCTCGTAATTTAAGTATAGTTATGTTTGTATTGAAGATAACCCGGCAGCTTGTGTGCATGGCAATTAACAGAAATTTGGGTTACAGATCTGGGAGCACAGGCCTGTCACAGTACAGGAACCGTACTGGTGAGGTGTGTCCAGATCAATGATCAATTATCAAATAGTGAAAGGCTTGGATAGTAGATGTGGAGAGGATGTTTCTGCTAGTGGGGAAGTCCAGGACCAGAGGTCATAGCCTCAGAATATAAGGACGTTCCTTAAGGAAGGTGATGAGGAGGAATTTCTTTAGTCAGAAGGTGGTGAATCTGTGGAATTCATTGCCACGGAAGGCTGAGGAGGACGTCAATGGATATTTTTAAGACAGAGATAGATAAGATTATTGAATAGTATGGAGGTCAGGGGTTATGGGGCGAAGGCAGGAGAATGGGGTTGACAGGGAAAGATAGATCAGCGATGATTTAATGGCACTGGATGGGCCGAATGGCCTAATTCTGCTCCTATCACTTATGAACTTATCACCTTGGGATCCAAAATTAATAGACACTGGTCTGTCATTGTGTAACATGGGTATTGGGCTGGCATGACTAGTCTGTCATTGTACATCAGAGTATGGTACTGGACACAAGTCTTTCATTATGCCACGGGTACAATATTTGTGGGCACTGGTCTGTCACGGTACAATTGTGGAACTACCCCAGAGGGCCCTAGACTGTCACTGTAAGGTGTTGAGGTACAGGCTGGTTTGCACACATCTGTACATGTAAGATACTGCAACTCAGAACTGATGGGCACTTAATGGTCTGTCATTAAGATGCTGAGGTACAGAAACATAGAAACATAGAAACATAGAAAATAGGTGCAGGAGGAGGCCATTCGGCCCTTCGAGCCAGCACCGCCATTCATTGTGATCATGGCTGATCGTCCCCTATCAATAACCCGTGCCTGCCTCCCCATATCCCTTGACTCCACTAGCCCCCTAGAGCTCTATCTAACTCTCTCTTAAATCCATCCAGTGACTTGGCCACCACTGCCCATTGTGGCAGGGAATTCCATAAATTCACAACTCTCTGGGTGAAAATGTTTTTTCTCACCTCAGTCTTAAATGACCTCCCCTTTATTCTAAGACTGTGGCCCCTGGTTCTGGACTCGCCCAACATTGGGAACATTTTTCCTGCATCTAGCTTGTCCAGTCCTTTTATAATTGTATATGTTTCTATAAGATCCCCCCTCATCCTTCTAAACTCCAGTGAATACAAGCCTCGTCTTTTCAATCTTTCCTCATATGACAGTCCCGCCATCCCAGGGATCAATCTCGTGAACCTACGCTGCACTGCCTCAATCACAAGGATGTCCTTCCTCAAATTAGGAGACCAAAACTGTACACAATACTCCAGATGTGGTCTCACCAGAGCCCTATACAACTGGCATAGACCTGGCACTGTACGAATGTACTTTACCAGTGGGCGGCATGGTGGCGGAGCGGTGGAGTTGCTGCCTTTCAGCACTTACAGTGCCAGAGACCCAGGTTCGATCCTGACTCTGAGAGCAGTCTGTACGGAGTTTTCTCTAAGGTCTTCGGTTTCCTCCCACTCTCCAAAGACGTACAGGTTTGTAGGTTAATGGGCTTGGTATAAACGTGAATTGTCCCCAGTGTGTGTAGGGTAGTGTTAGTGTGCGTGGATCGCTGGTTGGAGCGGACTTGGTGGGCCGAAGCGCCTGTTTCAGCGCTGTATCTCTAAACTAAACTAAAACAGTGGACAGTGGTCAGTGAAAGATGCTGAGTTACAGAACATTAGCATAGTCCTGTCACTGTGCAAATGTGGGACAGTACCAGTGGACAGTGGTCTGTCACAGTCAGATACTTAGGTACAGGAAAGGACACAAAGTACTGGAGTGACTCAGCGGGCCAGGCAGCATCTCAGGGGAACATGGATAGGTGGCGTTTCACGTCGGGCCCCTTCCTCAGACTTCTGACCCGAAATGTCACCTATCCATGTACTCCAGGGCTGCAGTCTGACTAGCTGAGTTATTTCAGCACTTTGTGTAAACCAGCATCTGCAGTTCCTTGCTTCCACGAGGTACAAAGCTGGTCCGTATATGTAAGATGTTGGATGCTGGCCAAAGGAAAGATTTATCCTGACACTGAATGCGGTTTGTATACGAAGGAACTGCAGATGCATGTTTACACCAAAGGTAGACACAAAAAACTGGAGTAACTCAGGCAGCATCTCTGGAGAACAGGAATAGGTGAGCAGGGAGGTTCTACTGCAGTTGTACAGGGCCTTGGTGAGACCACACCTGGAGTATTGCGTACAGTTTTGGTCTCCTAATGTGAGGAAGGACATTATAGCCATAGAGGGAGTACAGAGAAGGTTCACCAGACTGATTCCTGGGATGTCAGGACTTTCATATGAAGAAAGACTGGATAGACTCGGCTTGTACTCACTAGAATTTAGAAGATTTAGAATTTAGAAGATTGAGGGGGGATCTAATAGAAACTTACAAAATTCTTAAGGGGTTGGACAGGCTAGATGCAGGAAGATTGTTCCCGATGTTGGGGAAGGGGTCACAGTTTAAGGATAAGGGGAAAGTCTTTTAGGACCGAGATGAGAAAAACATTTTTCACACAGAGAGTGGTGAATCTGTGGAATTCTCTGCCACAGAAGGTAGTTGAGGCCAGTTCATTGGCTATATTTAAAAGGGAGTTAGATGTGGCCCTTGTGGCTAAAGGGATCAGGGGGTATGGAGAGAAGGCAGGTACAGGAAACCGAGTTGGATGATCAGCCATGATCATATTGAATGGCGGTGCAGGCTCGAAGGGCCGAATGGCCTACTCCTGCACCTATTTTCTATGTTTCTATGTTTCTATAAGATTTTGTGAATTATCATCCCTTATTCCGATTCCTGTTTATAAAGTTGATGCTGCAGAGTACAGTGATTATTGTGCAAGGAGTAAATGTACCCAGCTTCCTGACTTTGGGGACCAGGAAATGTTTGCCCTTTAAGAAAGAAGAATAGATAAGATGAATGATTTTGGATGATCAGCCGTGATCACATTGAATGGCGGTGCTTACTCAAAGGGCCAAATGCACCTATTGTCTATCGTCTATATCATGTATTCTTTTTTTTCAAATCACCTGGATTAATGCCTTTAAAATTAATTGTTGAATGGAACCCAGCTTTGTGGCAGGACTGCATGCTTTCAAAAAAACATCCAGAATTCAGGAACCAGATAACAGATTCTACGTCAGCGGGTGAGGCAGCATCTATGGAGAGAAGGAATAGGTGACGTATCCGGTTGAGACCCTTCTTCAGTCTCCCTCTTTTCCCCTCTTTCACATATTTTAAACAATTCGAGAACAATGTTGACGGTTACAGACAAGAGCTTGGTCTATTAGAAACATAGAAACATAGAAAATAGGTGCAGGAGTAGGCCATTCGGCCCTTCGAGCCCGCACTGCCATTCAATATGATCATGGCTGATCATCTAAAATTAGTACCCCATTCCTGCTTTTTCCCCATATCCCTTGATTCCGTTAGCCCTAAGAGCTATATCTAACTCTCTCTTGAAAAACATCCAGTCAATTGGCCTCCACTGCCTTCTGTGGCAGAGAATTCCACAGATTCACAACTCTCTGGGTGAAGAAGTTTTTCCTCATCTCAGTCCTAAATGGCCTACCCCTTATTCTTAAACTGTGACCCCTGGTTCTGGACTTCCCCAACATCGGGAACATTTTCTCTGGTTTCTAGCCTGTCCAATCTCTTAAGAATTGTATATGTTTCTATAAGATCTCCTCTCATCCTTCTAAATTCCAGTGAATACAAGCCCAGTCGACCCATTCTTTCATCATATGTCAGTCCCACCATCCTGGGAATTAACCTGGTGAACCTACGCTGCACTCCCCCAATAGCAAGAATGTCCTTCCTCAAATTAGGAGACCATAACTGCACACAATACACCAGGTGCGGTCTCACCAGGGCCCTGTACAACTGCAGTAGGACCTCCTTGCTCCTATACTCAAATCCTCTCACTATGATGGCCAACATACCATTTGCTTAGTTCACTGCCTGCTGCACCTGCACGCCTACTTTCAGCGACTGATGTTCAAAGACACCCATGTCTTGTTGCACCTCCCCTTTTCCTAATCTGGCACCATTCAGATAATAATCTGCCTTCTTGTTCTTGCCACCAAAGTGGATAACCTCACGTTTAACCAGATTATACTGCGTCTGCCATGCTTCTGCCCACTCACCCAACCTATTCAAATCACCCGGCAGCCTCACAGCATCCTCCTCGCAGTTCGCACTGACACCCAGCTTTGTATCATGACGCTGTAGTCCTTTTGTTCATCACTTTTTTCTCTCTTTTGCTCACTCATATTTTTACACCTCTGCTTCACTTACTTGTTATCGTGTCTCTCTATCTGTCTGTGTCTTGTCCCTGTCTGTCTCTCTGTTTCCTCTCTGTCTCTGTGTGTCTCTATCTCTGTCTGCGTAGGTAGGAACTGCAGATGCTGGTTTACAACGAAGATAGACACAAAATGCTGGAGTAGCTCAGGCAGCATCTCTGGTGAAAAGGAATAGGTGACTGAGACTTTCAGACTGAAGAACAACCTTGACCCAAAGCCTATTCCTTTTATTCCAGAGATGCTGCCTGACTCGGTGAGTTCCTCCGGCATTTGTCTCTGTCTCTCTGTATCTCATCAATACTGGGTTCTTGTGGTTGGAGTTTGTTCTGAGAGTTGATGTGTGCTACATAACTGGATGATAATTGTATGATGAAGGTGAGACTATGTCATAGATACATAGATACATAGAAAATAGGTGCAGGAGTAGGCCATTCGGCCCTTCGAGCCTGCACCGCCATTCAATATGATCATGGCTGATCATCCAACTCAGTATCCCGTACCTGCCTTCTCTCCATACCCCCTGATCCCTTTAGCCACAAGGGCCACATCTAACTCCCTCTTAAATATAGCCAATGAACTGGCCTCAACTACCCTCTGTGGCAGAGAGTTCCAGAGATTCACCACTCTCTGTGTGAAAAAGGTTTTCCTCATCTCGGTCTTAAAGGATTTCCCCCTTATCCTTAAGCTGTGACCCCTTGTCCTGGACTTCCCCAACATCGGGAACAATCTTCCTGCATCTAGCCTGTCCAACCCCATAAGAATTTTGTACGTTTCTATAAGATCCCCTCTCAATCTCCTAAATTCTAGCGAGTACAAGCCGAGTCTATCCAGTCTTTCTTCATATGAAAGTCCTGACATCCCAGGAATCAGTCTGGTGAACCTTCTCTGCACTCCCTCTATGGCTATAATGTCCTTCCTCAGATTTGTCAACCTGGTTAGAGATTGTTTGGGGACATTTCTGCAGTCTTTAATTTAATACCAAATATTTTGATGAGCATAAACTAATTAGGAATAACCAACATGGATTTCAGAAAGAAGATTTGCATTTTGAATATACGTGCTAATGCATAACAGGGTGGCACTGTGGCACAGCTGGTGCATCACAGTGCCAGGGACCCGGGTTCAATCCTGACCTCGGGTGCTGTCTGTGTGGAGTTTGCACGTTCTCCCTATGACTGCGAGGGTTTCCCCCAGGTGCTCCAGTTTCCTCCAAAAAGTCCCAAAGATGTGAGGCTTTGTAAGTTAATTTGTACGTAGGTTTGTAGGTACATAAATTGCCCCTAGTGTGTCGGGAGAGGATAAGAAAGTGGGAGCACGTAAAATTAGTGTGAACAGGTCAGCATTTTAGTGTTAGTGTTTGCATCAACATTAGTGTGATGGTCGGCACGGACATGGTGGGCTGAAGGGCTTGTTTCCGTGCTGTATCTCTAAGCTGAAAGCTTGTGTTCCTTGAAGATGCAATAGATAAGATGGGTTAAAATGCAGTGTAAGTGGACCCTTAGACAGTGGCCAAAGGAGCCCAGTCGGAATATCAGCGGCTGCACTTCCGTACCATTTGCTTGTGGGTAAATTTGGCGGAGTGATGGGGAGCCCAGGACTGTAGCTTGGATAAGGAATTTCCCCAGCTATCAGTTGAGCACAGAGCCTGCACTTGCCTCATTGAAACTAGGTTAAAGGCTAAAATCTTTGTATGTAGGGAATGCATGATAACTGATAAATGTACAGAACCAGGAACAAATGTATTGTTGCTGCGACTGGCAGCGAATAGAGCATCTCAATTAATTCAGATTAAAACCATATGTTTGTTGTTATTCTCTTTAGCAGTTGCATTGCCATGTATCAACTAGCACAGGACATCCCCATGGGTAACATTTGAAAACAAAATCTCTCTGCTGGTTTGCATGTTTGTTTTAAGCTGAATGATTACATAATTTTCCTCCCCTTTTGCGTTCTTCTCATGTGTAGATGGTCATTTCTTTGCGTCCGCGTGCCTGCTCGAGCAGGCTTCGTGTAAATATTTGTGCAGCATGTGACCCTGTTCTCATGTACTCTTCACCTTTACCGCTGGTGAAAGCAGGAGCTGAATTTAACCCTTGAAGCAAGTTGCTGTAATCCCATGTGTTAAAGAGGGAACTGCAGATGCTGGAAAATCGAAGGTACACAAAAATGCTGGAGAAACTCAGCGGGTGCAGCAGCATCTATGGAGCGAAGGAAATAGGCAACGTTTCGGGCCAAACCCTTCTTCAGACTGATAGGGGGTGGGGAGAAGAAAGGAAAAAGGCGGAGGAGGAGCCCGAGGGCTGAGGGATGGGAGGAGCAGCTCGAGGGCTGATGAAGGGGAGGGGACAGCAAGGGCTAACAGAATAGGGAGAATTCAATGTTCATGCCCCCAGGATGCAGACTCCCCAAGCGGAATATGAGGTGCATTTCCTCCAATTTCCGGTGTTGCTCGCTCTGGCCATGGAGGAGACCCAGGACAGAGAGGTCAGATACGGAATGGGAGGGGGAGTTGAAGTGCTGAGCCACCGGGAGGTCAGGTTGGTTATCGCGGACCGAGCGGAGGTGTTCGGCGAAACGATCGCCAAGCCTCTGCTTGGTCTCACCGATGTAGATCTGTGATGACCTCCATAGAGGTCCATAGATCCATAGATGCTGCTGCACCCGCTGAGTTTCTCCAGCATTTTTGTGTACCTGCTGTAATCCCATGGCAGCCCGCACCTCAAATTAACTTGTAAGAAAGAAATGTATAAATCTTTCATCACTTCAGGTCGTCCCAAAGGCATTCGGAGATCCCGAAGGTCCGACATTTGGCTCACTCATTAGTCCGAAATATGAGCCAGGGTCCTGAGTGTTAGTGGAGTGGGTGGTCCGAGCTGGGGCATGGAATATGGTTGGGGCTGGAGTCTGGTCTTATAAGCAAAAGAAAAGTGCCTTTTGAGTGTTGATAGAAATAACATCCGCTAGTCCGGAACGGGTGTGATCTGGCACTAAAGGTCCACCGCTTATTTTCCGGCACACTTTGGTTCCAGAGCTTTTCTGGATTATCTGTTTTTCCCGGACTATCAGAGGTCACGGCCTCCAAGAAGAGTCCAATGATACAGTATCCCGGTCCGCCTAGGTCGCCGATGGATCGGGATACTGGCCCGCAAGGTTGGCCTTGGAGGTCATGGGGGCTATGGGAATGCATCTGCCATCCAGAGACCCAGCCACGGGGCACATTTGACCCACCGATCGTCAAATGCACTCTCGTAATTTTGTCCGGATGAAGGGTGATGCCGAGAGTGGTTCCCGATACAGTGTTGTGAGGGAATTTTGTTGTAGTGAGGCCGGTAAACGGATTAATGGTGGCCAGGACGCGAACACTCTTCGGATATTTCCATAAGATGTTTGATGGCACTTTAAGACAGGCTTGGTTAAATAACTTATCTGAAAGATGAAATCCACGGCCATGCGAAGAAGCTCTTTCAAATCAGCATTGGAGTTGTCAACCTCGGTTATGGATTTAACCCATTTCTTTTGTTAGAGAAAGCCTAATAGTTATAATAGAGTCACACAGTGTGGAAGCAGGCCCTTCGGCCAAACTTGCCCACGCTGTGTTCAGTTCTCACCACTTCTCCCAACCCCCCATTTTTGTCCCCATAATTTTTACAAAGCACTCCTTATTTCATTAGATTACATTTGATGGCTTGGGTATGGACTGATATCCAGTAATCTAAAAGTCGATTGGAAGGATCTGGATTTCTTTTGGTGTCTTTTAAAACATAGAACAGTACAGCAGGAACGGGCCCTTCAGCCGACAATGCTTGTGTCGAACATGATACCCAGCTGAACTGATCTCATCTGCCTCTACCTGGTCCATATCCCTCTATTCCCTGCACTTCCATGTACCTGTCCAAAAGCCTCCTAAATGCCACTATTGTATCTGCATAGTCTGTTCTCACCTTCTCCATCATGGTCTGGTTTGGCTCAGCCACCAAGCACGACACCTGGAGGCTGCAGCGAATCGTCCGATCAGCAGAGAAGCTTATTGGCTGCAACCTTCCCTCCATTGATGAACTGTACACTGCAAGGGGCAGGAAGCGAGCCGGCAAGATCATCTCTGACCCCTCTCACCCTGGCCACAAACTCTTTGAATCACTTCCCTCTGGAAGGCGACTCCGGACTGTCAAAGCTGCCACAGCCAGACATAAAAACTGTTTTTATCCACGAGTAGTTGCTCTACTCAACAGCCAAAAATCTGTAGCCTCCCTTTGATCTGGTATGTTGTTGGTTCACAGGCTTGATCAATGGTGTTTTATCATTAATGTTTTATTATTATTAATGTTTAGTGTTTTCTGAGTCATTCGTAACTGTCACTGTATGTCATGTTGTTACTTGTGGGCGGAGCATCAAGGCAAATTCCTTGTATGTGAATACTTGGCCAATAAACTTACTTACTTACTTACTTACTCACTACCACCCCTGGCTTTCCAGGCTCCCACCATTCTCTGTGGAAACCCCCCCCCCCCACAGGGAAGAAGGTTCTGACTGTCTGCCCCATCTATGCCACTTATAACTTTATATACTTCTGTCAAAGATCCCGTCAACTTCCGACGTTTCAGATATTCCAATATTTTATTGATTAAACAGTGGAGTTACAAATAAAATTGCCCTTGCTGCAGCATCTGATTTGCTAATGTTAAATTAAGCTCAACGATAAAAAGTTATTAAGAGAGAATGGAAAGGTGGGATGAATAATGCAAGAAATGGAAATGTGATGTTTTATTTAGACTTTTACATAGGAGGGAACTTTAAGCAAAGACTGTTGATTGGGCATGGAGATAACTATAGACCTTGGCTGGATTAAGATATGAAACTAATTTCAATTGATGGAATGAAATATGAGCCATCTGGCCTTTTGTAAACTGTTAACATTTCTAAGTAGTATAAATGATATCTAGTATGGAAACTAGTGAATACATTGGGTTGTACAATCCTAATCTTCTGAATATGTTAGCCCAATGATTGTAAATACAAATTGTCTCCAGGCTGGGGTGAAATAAAATGATTCTGAATGGTGCTGGTTCAAAGATGTACTCATTGTCTTTCTTTGGTTAAGAATATCTGTCTCCCTTAGTTGCTCTGGGTCTAAACGTGGCTTCACTCTTGTAGTGCAGTCAGGTCAAGTAGTGATTGATCAATAATGCAACCTTGGTGTATTCTACGTAACAGGGACCAAAGACCACGAGGGTAGGTTTGGGGAATTCCACCAACTCATCGAATCTGTTATTAAAATCCATCTCTTCCCTATATTGCATTATAACTGAAAGCAAGGACTTAGGTGATGACCTTTAAAGTACAACTTGCAGTGTGGGCTGCATGGTGGCGCAGCAGTAGAGTTGCTGCCTTACAGCGCCAGAGAATCCAGGTTCGATCCCGACTACGGTTGTGCTGTCTGTACGGAGTCCGTACGTTCTCCCCGTGAACTGCGTGGGTTTTCTCCGGGATCTCTGGTTTCCTCCCACACTTCAAACACGTACAGGTTTGTAGGTTAATTGGCTTGGGTAAAATTGTAAATTGTACCTAGTGTGTAGGATAGTGTTAGTGTGCGAGGATCGCTGGTCAGCGCAGACTCGGAGGGCCGAAGGGCCTGTTTCCGTGCTTTATCTCTGAACTCAACTAAACTAAACACTGAATGTAGGCTCTGAGTATGGACATTAAAAATAAACTATGTGCTGGAAATCTGAAAACAGAAAATGACAGAAACTAGCACCAGGTAGAGTAAGATCGGTGGAATCCAAAATAGAGTTTGTGGATCCTTTGCCAGGGTACATTTGTTCTGTCATTTGTATGAAGAATGTTCTGACATTGCGTACTATTGGTAATCACTGCTGATGTAACCTGCTGATGGTGGTCTAAGGAATCTTGGACTTGATTTGATATTCTCCTAAAGTACACACTCGATCTGCTAGAGCTCATTGAACCAGGTGGATATTTTGCAACTTTAACTTACCGAATTACTGGAATGTTCCACAGATCGGTATCACAGAGTGGGTACTGCTGGGTTGCATCACAGCTTGGTTTGGGAACAGCTCTTCCGTTCATAAGGTCATAGGAGCAGAATGAACCCATTCGGCCCATTGAGTCTATTCAATCATGGCACAAATATACAGGACAGAAGTCTTTTCATTCATTTTTTTCCGTTTATTTCACTCGCTGGAAAGGGTAACATTTCTTGCTTATTTTCTCCCTGTTGCTCTGAGAAGGGTGTGATGATCTGCTGACTTGGCTGCAGCGGTCCTTAGGTGATAATACTCCCAAGATGTTATACCCGAGAGGGAATAGCAGTATCCGAATCCATCCAGTAACAGTGAAGGAACTGTCTATGTCCAAGTCACAACTTGTAACTGGAAGGGGAAATACATGGAGTGCACTTCCATGCATTGGCTATCTTTTGTCCTTCAAAATTAAAATACTGCTGAAGCACCACTGAACCATTGCATCTGTCCTTGTGCCGATTTGGAGTGCTAATTGACCTGGTTAATCATCAGTCCACTATCTTGGGTCCGCTCTATTACCAGATCGAATGGGACAGCAAATAGCATCTCCTGCAGATCTGTTTGGGTACATCTATCAGCACTGGAATCCTGGCAAGCAGAAGCTTTGCAGCGCAGTGTTTATGTTTTAGATTAATGCGTTAATGCTTGAGAATTAGATCTGAAAAACAGCCTTCAATGCACACGAGATGAGTTTTAAAACAATGGCAGCGATGTGTGTAAGGCAGTCATTCATGGCCAAATGAATCGCCACATCACAATGGCTATTGCCTGAAGGGTGATTACTTTATTGAGGTTTTGAATGATTGGTCAGTCATCAGAGCTTTAGTTGGGAGGACAGTACCCCTTGTATTCTCAAGGGAGATTGCATTGATTTTCAATGATGCATGCACATTTCCACTAGACTAGGTTTTGGTTCAGATGATCAATATCTTGAATGTGCTTGACATTATTTTTATCATCTAATTTTTTGTTGTTCAATATGTAGCTGCTCATTTCATTACCAGCTTTGCAGGGAACATCAATCTTCTAATTTGGGGGGGGGGGTGGGGGGGGGGGGGCAGATAGGGTTGTGTGGTGCCTGTTTATTCATGAGGCTTCATAAGACCCCAAAGCAAATTTAGGCAAGCACATTCATTGCACGAGAGAAGATAAACACAATAAGCTGGAGTAACTCAGCGGGACAGACAGCGTCTCTGGAGGAAAGGGATAAGTGACGTTTCGGGATGAGACCAGAAACATCACCCATTCCTTCTCTCCAGGGACGCTGTCTGTCCCGCTGAGTTACTCCAGCTTTTTGCGTCTCTCTTTGGTTTAAACCAGCATCTGCAGTTCCTTCATACACACTGCACAAGAGCACGACCAACCAAAAGGGTTGAAAAGAACATCCTTTACCCATATTGCACCATGTGTGAATAAAATTATTTCTCTTGAGGCAAAATCAGTCCCAGCACTGAAGTAATAAACACAAGCCATCATATAGGGGGGAAATACAAGTTAACTACTGACCACGTTTGAAGTCCAGAGAGCCCTGCTATCCATCCCTGAGCTATGATGTCCAAGCATGCACCTTCGGACATACACCTTCAACTATCTCTCTACCGATCATAGACTGAGGCTACCCATCCATCTCAATCAATGATCTTGATCCACATTCTACTTACTATGGTGCAAATGGGGCGGCACGGTGGCGCAGCGGTAGAGTTGCTGCTTGCAGCGCTGGAGACCCGGGTTCGATCCCGATTGCAGGTGTGCCCTGTACAGCGTTTGTACATTCTCCCCGTGACTGCATAGGTTTTCTCTGAGATGTACAGGTTTGTAGGTTAATTGGCCTTGTATAAGTGTAAATTGTCCCTAGAGCGTGTAGGATAGTGTTAATGTGCAGGGGGGTCGCTGGTGGGCCGAATGGCCTGTTTCCACGCTGTATCTTTAAACTAAACTAAATGAAACAAAACTTTTTTCCCCTTAACGTGTGTGGCATATTATTTTTGCACATCCTGATGGTATCTGAAGCCCAGATTCATTGGCTATCAACCTTAGAATCTGAATGTTGTGTCGGGTGGTAAACTTGAAGAGGTGTTGACAATTTAAACACATAGAATGACTGCATTTATACTGACGGAAGTTGATCCACAAATATGAATCCTCTCTCTCAAAATATCTTTGCTTAGTTATTGAATTATTCTTGCAGTTATCAACTTAAAGGATATCTTACATTATTGAAGTCCTATTAATTTCCTGTTACAGTGGCTTGCAAAAGTATTCATACCCCTTGAACTTTTCCACATTTTGTCACGTTACAACCACAAACGTAAATGTATTTTATTGGGATTTTATGTGATAGACCAACACAAAGTGGCGCATAATTGTGAAGTGGAAGGAAAATGATACATGGTTTTCAAATTTTTTTACAAATAAAAACCTGAAAAGTGTCGTGTGCAAAAGTATTCAGCCCCCTTTACTCTGATACCCCTAAATAAAATCCAGTGCAACCAATTGCCTTCAGAAGTCACCTAATTAGTAAATAGAGTCCACTTGTGTGTAATCTAATCTCAGTATAAATACAGCTGTTCTGTGAAGGCCTCAGAGGTTTGTTAGAGAACATTAGTGAACAAACAGCATCATGAAGCCCAAGGAACACACCAGACAGGTCAGGGATAAAGGTACACAAAAATGCTGGAGAAACTCAGCGGGTGCAGCAGCATCTATGGAGCGAAGGAAATAGGTAACGTTTCGGGCCGAAACCCTTCTTCAGGTCAGGGTCAGGGATAAAGTTGTGGAGACGTTTAAAGCAGGGTTAGGTTATAAACAAATATCCCAAGCTTTGAACATCTCACGGAGCACTGTTCAATCCATCGTCCGAAAATGGAAAGAGTATGGTACAACTGCAAACCTACCAAGACATGGCCGTCCACCTAAACTGACAGGCCGGGCAAGGAGAGCATTGATCAGAGAAGCAGCCAAGAGGCCCATGGTAACTCTGAAGCAGCTGCAGAGATCCACAGCTCAGGTGGGAGAATCTGTCCACAGGACAACTATTAGTACTCCACAAATCGGGCCTTTATGGAAGAGTGGCAAGAAGAAAGCCATTGTTGAAAAAAAGCCATAAGAAGTCCCGTTTGCAGTTTGCCACAAGCCATGTGGGGGACACAGCAAACATGTGGAGGAAGGTGCTCTGGTCAGATGAGACTAAAATTGAAGTTTTTGGCCTAAATGCGAAACGCTATGTGTGGCGGAAAACTAACACTGCACATCACCCTGAACACACCATCCCCACTGTGAAACATGGTGGTGGCAGCATCATGCTGTGGGGATGCTTTTCTTCAGCAGGTACAGGGAAGCTGGTCAGAGTTGATGGGAAGATGGATGGAGCCAAATACAGGGCAATCTTGGAAGAAAACCTGTTAGAGTCTGCAAAAGACTTGAGACTGGGGCGGAGGTTCACCTTCCAGCAGGACAACGACCCTAAACGTACAGCCAGAGCTACAATGGAATGGTTTAGATCAAAGCATATTCATGTGTTAGAATGGCCCAGTCAAAGTCCAGACCTAAATCCAATTGAGAATCTCTGGCAAAACTTGAAAATTGCTGTTCACAGACGCTCTCCATCCAATCTGACTGAGCTTGAGCTATTTTGCAAAGAAGAATGGGCAAAAATTTCAGTCTCTAGATGTGCAAAGCTGGTAGAGACATACCCCAAAAGACTTGCAGCTGTAATTGCAGCGAAAGGTGGTTCTACAAAGTATTGACTCAGGGGGGCTGAATACTTTTGCACGCCACACTTTTCAGTTTTTCATTTGTAAAAACATTTGAAAACCATGTATCATTTTCCTTCCACTTCACAATTATGCACCACTTTGTGTTGGTCTATCACATAAAATCCCAATAAAATACATTTACGTTTGTGGTTGTAACGTGACAAAATGTGGAAGAGTTCAAAGGGGTATGAAAACTTTTGCAAGCCACTGTATGTATTATTTTTAGAACAATTTGGAGAAAGCATAGTGGTGGGAGCGTTGATGGTCTAGATTAATGTAAGACCTTGTTTCTCCCACAATATGAATCAAATGTCTTTGTAGTATCAAGGCAGCAACGTTGATTCAGAAAGATTTTGAACCATTTTCATGGTCTTGTTTACTTTGAATAGCTTATAATTTATCGTGTATTTATTGTACAATATACCTGTCAAACTGCAGCGTAAGAATGTCATTATTCACATTGATATCCAGTACGTATCGTACATATTTCAAATAAACACTCTTGAAATTGAGTCTAAATTGAAAGATAGTACTTCGATGGTTCAGGCACTGGCTCAGCCCCACTGAAAAACCTTGTGTGCTCTGCTGAGTATATTTATGTTTAGTTTAGTTTAGAGATGCAGCGTGGAAACAGGCCTTTCGTACCCACCGAGTCCACGCCAACCAGCAATCCCCGCACGCTAACACTATGCTTCACACACTGGGGACATTTCACAATTAACCCACAATCCGGTATGTCTTTGGAGTGTGGGCGGAAACCGGAGATCGCAGAGAAAACCCACGCAGTTCACGGAAAGAACGTACATACTCCCTGCAGACAAGCACCCGTAGTTAAGGTCGAATCCAAATCTCTGGAGCTGTAAGGCAGCAACTCTACTGCTTTGCCACCGTGTCGCCCCAAGTTATTCATCCATTGTGACAAGGAACAAGGCGACTGGGATGAAAAATGGGTAGGTACCCGTACATTTGTGATGCTGGAAGGTACACACGGATAGGTTCTCTTCAGATAGAGCAACAAATGTTTACAAATTTAAGTTTTATGGATATTGGACAACTCTGATTTGAGAAGCATCTTGAAGTAAAATGTATTCAAGTTATAACTATGAGGAAGGTACACAAAAATGCTGGAGAAACTCAGCGGGTGCAGCAGCATCTATGGAGCAAAGGAAATAGGCAACGTTTCGGGCCGAAACCCTTCTTCAGACCTCGGGGCATAACTATGAGGAAACTTGGTTCTTTTAAGCTTCAAGATATCCTGTTTAACATTATCTCCACACTAACTCAGCAAATGGCTTCACTTGAAAAGCACCTTGATTGCGTTGAGCAGACCAGCGAAATAAATCAGTTTTGAATCCTGTAAGTAGAATGATGACAGTAGGAGAATGTTTAAAGATCTTACAATGCAACCCCTTGTGGGTGGCTTCGTCATGGGACCGGAAAAAAAGAATCACACAACTTTGTTGAATAAAAGGGGCAGTTTAACTTAATAGCTGTTCATCTCCTTTTAAATCAATGTTCTTCCCTTTTCCCCTCGTGTTGTGTTATTGTCTACTGAATGACAATTTCTAATCAAATGTAAATGTAGCGTCCTACAGGTTTATATATTGGCTAGTTTAGTCAAACAGTAGAGATAACTTGTATTTACAACTGTTAACATGACCGGGTACCCACATACACTTTGCAGTAGTATTAAGAAATCAAACTTGGATCTGGGTCACATTAAGAAATGATAGAAGAATTGATAGAGGAATAGTCACAAGCTAATTATGAAGGAGCCTTTGAAGAGGTGTGAGAGTTGAAGGCACAGGTGGCAGTGACCGAGTGATGGCAATTGGGGTGCACCGAAGCTAATAGTGGAGGATTGTTCAAATCTTAGAGAGATTTTGGAATGAAAGTAAAAGAGATGAGAGTAGGGGTGATTTAAGAAGCCTGTCAATTGTAAAGTTGCGGCCTGGACTAGAGCCAATGCAAAGGGGAGAACTTTGGGATGATTGGTGAAAGGAATCAGTTCCACCATAATAAGTTTTCCATTTTGATGGCAGGTCTACCCCATTGATAGCTGCATCCACAAGCATGTCAATCATTGCCTTTATCCTCCTCTATGTCTACAAAGCCCTTAACGGGCTTGCCCCCACCTACATCAAAAGCCTGCTCACCCACCACGCCACCTCCAGGTCCTTCAGATCGGCCAACTTGGGGTTACTGAACATCCCGCGGTCTAGGCATAAGCTCAGGGGCGACCGCGCCTTTGCGGTTGCAGCTCCTAGACTGTGGAACAGCATCCCTCGTCCCATCAGAACTGCCCCCTCCATCGACTCCTTTAAGTCGAGACTTAAATCTCATCTTTACTCTCAAGCCTTTCTTGACGTCCTCTGATGGAGGGCTATATGTATGTATTTATGTATGTATTGTTGATCTATATACCACTGTTTGTATAATGTTAGTACCTCCACCAATGTAAAGCACTTTGGCCAACGAGAGTTGTTTTTTAAATGTGCTATAGAAATAAAAGTGACTTGACTTGACGACTATCTCACAATTACTCCACAGAAAGGTGACCGTGCCCTGCTTTATGCCAAATCTAACCTCATCTAGAACTTTCTCTGCATCTACCCACTGATCTATGGTGTTTCCTATTCCCAACATGAAGTAATACAAATATTATTGCCTTCCAACTGCTCCGTGATTTGACATATAACTTTGTTAATTTGCTCTAGCATGTTTGTATATATGTTCCATTTCTGTTATCTTGTTTCTTCTTCCTTCATTTTACTTTAGTTTAGAGATACAGGGTGGAAACAGGCCCTTCGGCCCACCGGGTCCACGCCGGCCATCGATCCCCGCACATTAACATTATCCTACACACACTAGGGACAATTTTTACATTTACCAAGCCAATTAACCTACAAACCTGTACGTCTTTTGGAGTGTGGGAGGGAAACCCACATCAGGTCGCGGGGAGAATGTACAAACTCTGTACAGACAGCACCCGTAGTCAGGATCGAACCCGGGTCTCCGGCGCTTTAAGGCAGCAACGCCACCGTGCCGCCCTAATCATTTGCCCCAATCATTTTCAGAGTCCACGAAACACTTTTGTTTTCTCTACCACCTTTTCATCTTTCCTTTCTTTGATATGTGGAAAAATAAACTAAACTCATAACCTCCTGGCTTATCCTTTGTTCACAATCAACGTCTTTATCTTGTTTGTTCATGTTCTCCTGCACCTCTAAGGCACCTTGAGATTTTTCTGTACAGGTTATTTTAGTTGATAGTAAATACGAAGTGTTCTGTGCACTAGTAACTCTGCATTGCGTTATTAATAATACGCTTGCACAAAATATCCAGGGAAGAGTTTGAACAACTTACAACTGGCAGGAAATTATTTGGTTGAACCCAAGAGATCATATTGAGAAACAACGGCCAAATGTTTATTTCTCATTCGACGATTATTGTTTATTATCTTGGACCATCTGACCAATTGGCTTTTATTTTCTGTCATAAAGTACTTATGTCCACGTCATGAGTACTTTATGGATTCATTGACCACCAAAATTGGGACCATTCGAATCAACTGCCGACACCGAGCAAAAAAAAACCAACTACGGGAGGCTCTCAGCAGGTCAGGCAGCATCTGTGATGGGAGATGGATGGATGACGTTTCAGGTTGGGTTTATTTCCAGGGTCTAGTGGGATAGAGGGGAGAAAGCTAGAGGGTTGACGGCAAGAGATGAGGCAAGAGCTGGAAAGTGAGAGGTGGGTTCAGGGAATGAACGAGGTGTGGAGGGAAAGGTGTACATGGTGGAGCTGGGTGCTTGAGAATTGAGTTTGCCTGAAATGGAGAATTCAGTGTTCATGCTGTGGGTTGTAGGTTACCCAAACAGTTCTTCCAGTTTGTATGTGGCTCGTGTAGAAGGGGCATTTTGGTTGGCGTGGGCAAGTTGGGCCGAAGGGCCTGTTTCCAAGCTAAATCTATCCCCTCTCGATCTCATCTACCCAGCTTCCCACCTACCCCACACACACCTTTCTTTCAATTCCCCCCCCCCGATCCTGTCACCCAGTTCCTTTCCCTTTTTCCATACACTCACACCGCCCCCCCTCCCCCGCCCCATTCCCTTCTACCCACCACCTCTCCATCTGGTACTGTGTCACATTCCCAACGTTCCTTGTTTCTCCTCCACCCATCACCTCCATCTCAACTCTTTTTCTTCCCCACCTGACTCATCTGCAAATTAACCCATCATTACCTGAATCTGCCTGTCAGTCTTTGACCCACACCTTTCTGTTTGGGCCATGTATTCCACCATTGCCACAGGATTAAACTCCACACAAAAAGAAAGATACGTACATGGTAAATGGCAGCGAATTGAGGAATGCAGTTGAACAGAGGGATCTAGGAATAACTGTGCATAGTTCCCTGAAGGTGGAATCTCATGTAGATAGGGTGGTAAAGAAAGCTTTTGGTGTGCTGGCCTTTATAAATCAGAGCATTGAGTATAGAAGTTGGGATGTACAAGGCATTGGTGAGGCCAATTCTGGAGTATGGTGCACAATTTTGGTCGCCAAATTATAGGAAAGATGTCAACAAAATAGAGAAAGAGTACAGAGGAGATTTACTAGAATGTTGCCTGGGTTTCAGCAACTAAGTTACAGAGAAAGGTTGAACAAGTTAGGTCTTTATTCTTTGGAGCGCAGAAGGTTAAGGGGGGACTTGATAGAGGTCTTTAAAATGATGAGAGGGATAGACAGAGTTGACGTGGATAAGCTTTTCCCATTGAGAGTAGGGAAGATTCAAACAAGAGGACATGATTTGAGAATTAAGGGACAGAAGTTTAGGGGTAACATGAGGGGGAACTTCTTTACTCAGAGAGTGGTAGCTGTGTGGAATGAGCTTCCAGTGGAAGTGGTGGAGGCAGGTTCGATTTTATCATTTAAAAATAAATAGGATAGGTATATGGACGGGAAAGGAATGGAGGGTTATGGTCTGAGTGCAGGTAGATGGGACTAGGTGAGAGTAAGTGTTCGGCACGGACTAGAAGGGCCGAGATGGCCTGTTTCTGTGCTGTAATTGTTATATAGTTATATGGTTATATGGTAAACAAGCTGTCAGGAAATGCATAGTTGATTCAGTAGCCAGGACCAGTTGATTTTGCTAACAGATTTTAATTTCTTGCTGGTAATGTCAGTTTATGATGGAAAGTTGTTTTTCGAATCAGATTCCAGAAAATGAATGAACTTTGCTCTGTACCGTTTTGATACCCTGGGGAAGGATGTTTTGGATCTGTGGTAGAATTTTACTTTTCTCTAGTTAATCCTGGATACAGAGTCTCAGACCACCATCATAGACCAAGTCTCGCACTGCAGGACAAGGCACCGGGGCTGAAGTTGGAATCAGAAAGTTATATTAGCTTGTATGAGCTGTTAAGAGACTATAGTTTCATGGATGGTTGGTTTGTGAAGCGAGATTACCAGGAACTTTTAGATATTACACAATGAATTCTCTGCCACAGAAGGTAGTTGAGGCCAGTTCATTGGCTATATTTAAGAGGGAGTTAGATGTGGCCCTTGTGGCTAAAGTGATCAGGGGGTATGGAGAGAAGGCAGGTACGGGATACTGAGTTGGATGATCAGCCATGATCATATTGAATGGCGGTGCAGGCTCGAAGGGCCGAATGGCCTACTCCTGCACCTATTTTCTATGTTTCTATGTTATGAAATAGATTGAAACCTATTGTAAAATATTCAATTTTGCGCATTCAATATTCTACAAAATGGTTAATGCTTAAAAATCATCCTTGCCTCTCTGAAATGTTTATTAGCCTTCCCTCTGGAAAGTAACTTATGGGCAGTAAAAAACTTCGGAACTTTTACGTTCCGCCCTCAGGATTAGTTAAGGGCCTGTCCCACTTTCCCGAGCTGCTCACGAATTCTCCTGAGTTTTCCCCTTGATTCAAACTCGAAGAATGTTCGTAACGAGTCCGTAGGAGTCCGTAGATATATCGTAGCGGCTCGTTATGCCAGCCGTAGGTACTCGGGGCATCAGGTAAGTCGGGACGTTTTTTCCAGCCTGACAAAAAATGTCCACGAGTAAAAAGATAGTCGGGAGGAGAAAAATTGCAACATTTAATGCCCCGAGTACCTACGGCTGACCTAACGAGCCGCTACGATATATCTACGGCCTCCTACGGCCCCGTTTGGAAAGTGGTGAAATCACTGGACAAAGTCAGCATGGATTTACGAAAGGTAAATCGTGTCTGACGAATCTTATAGAATTTTTCGAGGATGTAACTAGTAGAGTGGATAGGGGAGAACCAGTGGATGTGTTGTATCTGGACTTTCAGAAGGCTTTCGACAAGGTACCACATAAGAGATTAGGATACAAACTTAAATCACATGGTATTGGGGGTTCAGTATTGATGTGGATAGAGAACTGGCTGGCAAACAGGAAGCAAAGAGTAGGAGTAAACGGGTCCTTTTCACAATGGCAGGCAGTGACTAGTGGGGTACCGCAAGGCTCAGTGCTGGGACCCCAGCTATTTACAATTTATATTAATGATCTGGACGAGGGAATTGAAAGCAACATCTCCAAGTTTGCGGATGACACTAAGCTGGGGGGCAGTGTTAGCTGTGAGGAGGATGCTAGGAGACTGCAAGGTGACTTGGATAGGCTGGGTGAGGGGCAAATGTTTGGCAGATGCAGTATAATGTGGATAAATGTGAGGTTATCCACTTTGGTGGCAAAAACGGGAAGGCAGACTATTATCTAAATGGTGGCCGATTAGGAAATGGGGAGATGCAGCGAGACATGGGTGTCATGGTACACCAGTCATTGAAAGTAGGCATGCAGGTGCAGCAGGCAGTGAAGAAAGCGAATGGTATGTTGGCCTTCATGGCAAGAGGATTTGAGTATAGGAGCAGGGAGGTTCTACTGCAGTTGTACAGGGTCTTGGTGAGACCACACCTGGAGTATTGCGTACAGTTTTGGTCTCCAAATCTGAGGAAGGACATTATAGCCATAGAGGGAGTGCAGAGAAGATTCACCAGACGGATTCCTGGGATGTCAGGACTTTCATATGAAGAAAGACTGGATAGACTTGGCTTATACACGCTAGAATTTAGGAGATTGAGAGGGGATCTTATAGAAACGTACAAAATTCTTATGGGGTTGGACAGGCTAGATGCAGGAAGATTGTTCCCGATGTTGGGGAAGTCCAGGACAAGGGGGCACAGTTTAAGGATAAGGGGGAAATCCTTTAAGACCGAGATGAGGAAAAACTTTTTCACACAGAGAGTGGTGAATCTCTGGAATTCTCTGCCACAGAGGGTAGTTGAGGCCAGTTCATTGGCTATATTTAAGAGGGAGTTAGATGTGGCCCTTGTGGCTAAAGGGATCAGGGGGTATGGAGAGAAGGCAGGTACGGGATACTGAGTTGGATGATCAGCCATGATCATATTGAATGGCGGTGCAGGCTCGAAGGGCCGAATGGCCTACTCCTGCACCTATGTTTCTATGTTTCTATGTTACGAACATTCTCCGAGTTTGAATCAAGGGGAAAACTCGGGAGAATTCGTGAGCAGCTCGGGAAAGTGGGACAGTCCCTTTACTGAAGCTGAACCCTACAAAATATTTGGTCTGACATCCTTCCCAGTGCTCTGAACCACCAGGCTTTGTCCAGTCTATTTACTGAGCTGCCCTCCCCAAAAAAATCTTAACTCCTCTTTTCCCAACATCTGAACTGCTGACCAAATAGTACATTTCCTGCCCTTCAAACAGCAGATTTAAACATATTATTTACTCATATGTTTCCTACTGCCTTTTTGGACTTTAGACTTAAGAGATACAGCGCGGAAACAGGCACTTTGGCCCGCCGAGCCAGCGCCGACCAGCGATCCCCATACACTAACACTATCGTAGACACTAGGGACAATTTACTATTTTACCCGAAGCTATTTAACTTACAAACCTGTACGATTTTAAAGTGTGCGAGGGAACCGGAGCACCCAGAGAAAACCCACGTGGTCACGGGGAGAATGTGTAAACTCCGTACAGACAGCACCCGTAGTCAGGATCGAACCCGGTTCTCTGCTGTTGTAAGGCAGCAACTCTACCGCTGTGCCGCCCTTTTTAGAACTGGCATCGAGCTTCATCCGTCCATATTGCCCATAGCCCTGACTTCAACTTTCCTTTTCTCTTCAATGTCTTCATTTGTGAACATCTTTAACCTCTCTAACCCCCCCTTTCTATCACTTCACTAGGGGCGTGCAGTATTTCCTGTAACTATGGTTATTGTTTATTATCGCTTTCCAATCTCTGCAGCCTTTGGCAGTTTGTTGCAGAATCAGCTGCCTATGTCTGGGGAGAAAGAATAGGCAACTCCGATAAATTGCACAGCTTTCAAAGCTGTGGCACATGTTTAACTGGCCAAGATGTCATTATATGTTCCATGAATACCTGCTTAAAGAATGGGGGTAGTCTCATCTGGCCCTTCTATGCTATATCCTGTCAAATCTCGTTAAGTGTTGGGGAAGTCCAGGACAAGGGGTCACAGCTTAAGGATAAGGGGGAAATCCTTTAAAACCGAGATGAGAAGAACTTTTTTCACACAGAGAGTGGTGAATCTCTGGAACTCTCTGCCACAGAGGGTAGTCGAGGCCAGTTCATTGGCTATATTTAAGAGGGAGTTAGATGTGGCCCTTGTGGCTAAAGGGATCAGAGGGTATGGAGAGAAGGCAGGTACGGGATACTGAGTTGGATGATCAGCCATGATCATATTGAATGGCGGTGCAGGCTCGAAGGGCCGAATGGCCTACTCCTGCACCTAATTTCTATGTTTCTATGTTTCTAAGTGTAGCAGCTCTACTGCTGTTGGGTTATACCTGACCCCAAACCCTTCTCCTTTAGAATTCTCTTTAATTTCATCTCCATAACCTCTGTAACATCCATTTCTGGCACAAACCCATCTGTCTCTGAATCCCTCACAGAACTCTGGACTCAATAGCTTCAGTGCTGAATTAGTTAGGGATTCCTTATTGGAATCAATGGGTATTCTAAATCCGTGCCAGCACTGGTGGAAGTTGAATCACAAATGTCAATTCACCAGCATAATGCCAGCATAATCCCTGCATGACCATGCTCTTTGCTGCTCTGTGCGGGAGTCCAACAAGGAAGAGGAATGACAAATGTGGCTGCATCTGTCAGGGTGTTTTAGGGTGGCGTAGCGGTAGAACTACTGCCTTACAGCGCCAGAGACCCGGGTTCGATCCTGACTACGGGCGCTTGTCCGTAAGGAGTTTGTACGTTCTCCCCGTGACCTGCGTGGGTTTTCTCCGAGATCTTCTGTTTCCTCCCATACTCCAAAGACGTACATGTTTGGAGACTGCAAGGTGACTTGGATAGGCTGGGTGAGTGGGCAAATGTTGGCAGATGCAGTAAAATGTGGATAAATGTGAGGTTATCCACTTTGGTGGCAAAAACGGGAAGGCAGACTATTATCTATATGGTGGCCGATTAGGAAATGGGGAGGTGCAGCGAGACCTGGGTGTCATGGTACACCAGTCATTGAAAGTAGGCATGCAGGTGCAGCAGGCAGTGAAGAAAGCGAATGGTATGTTGGCCTTCATAGCAAGAGGATTTGAGTATAGGAGCAGGGAGGTTCTACTGCAGTTGTACAGGGTCTTGGTGAGACCACACCTGGAGTATTGCGTACAGTTTTGGTCTCCAAATCTGAGGAAGGACATTATAGCCATAGAGGGAGTGCAGAGAAGGTTCACCAGACTGATTCCTGGGATGTCAGGACTTTCATATGAAGAAAGACTGGATAGACTTGGCTTATACTCGCTAGAATTTAGGAGATTGAGAGGGGATCTTATAGAAACGTACAAAATTCTTATGGGGTTGGACAGGCTAGATGCAGGAAGATTGTTCCCGATGTTGGGGAAGTCCAGGACAAGGGGTCACAGCTTAAGGATAAAGGGGAAATCCTTTAAAACCGAGATGAGAAGAACTTTTTTCACACAGAGAGTGGTGAATCTCTGGAACTCTCTGCCACAGAGGGTAGTCGAGGCCAGTTCATTGGCTATATTTAAGAGGGAGTTAGATGTGGCCCTTGTGGCTAAAGGGATCAGAGGGTATGGAGAGAAGGCAGGTACGGGATACTGAGTTGGATGATCAGCCATGATCATATTGAATGGCGGTGCAGGCTCGAAGGGCCGAATGGCCTACTCCTGCACCTAATTTCTATGTTTCTATGTTTCTAAGTGTAGCAGCTCTACTGCTGTTGGGTTATACCTGACCCCAAACCCTTCTCCTTTAGAATTCTCTTTAATTTCATCTCCATAACCTCTGTAACATCCATTTCTGGCACAAACCCATCTGTCTCTGAAACCCTCACAGAACTCTGGACTCAATAGCTTCAGTGCTGAATTAGTTAGGGATTCCTTATTGGAATCAATGGGTATTCTAAATCCGTGCCAGCACTGGTGGAAGTTGAATCACAAATGTCAACTCACCAGCATAATGCCAGGGAATCCCTGCATGACCATGCTCTTTGCTGCTCTGAGCGGGAGTCCAACAAGGAAGAGGAATGACAAATGTGGCTGCATCTGTCAGGGCGTTTTAGGGTGGCGTAGCGGTAGAACTGCTGCCTTACAGCGCCAGAGTCCCGGGTTCGATCCTGACTACGGGCGCTTGTCCGTAAGGAGTTTGTACCTTCTCCCCGTGGCCTGCGTGGGTTTTCTCCGAGATCTTCTGTTTCCTCCCACACTCCAAAGACGTACATGTTTGTAGGTTAATTGGCTTGGTGTAAATGTAAAATTGTCCCTCATGTGCGTAGGATAGTGTTAGTGTGTGGGGGATCGCTGGTCGGTGCGGACTCTGTGGGGCGAAGGGGCCTGTTTCCGCGCTGTATCTCTAAAATGAAAAACTAAAACTTTGAATTCTGTTTGTCCTGACTTAGGCAGGGATGTGCATTTACCCAGATGTAGCTGTATACTGGTGGTTCTCTTTGGAACTGCCACCCTTAGCCAGCTCGATTTGGCCCATTGTCACCATACAGTGACTTATTCCAATCAACATTGCATCTAGAAGTGCCAGTTATCATTAAGTGTTTGGCCAAGTTAATAGTTAAAATTGTGAACGTTTACCCACAGTTATCAGCTGCTGTCAACTGGTGAAGATGAGCTAGAAAGCAATCAATGAAAAGCCAGAGGAGGCTGTGAAATGCGGATCCATGCCAACAAGACTAAGTGTGGTCTTCTGGATCAGAACTGGAGGATTGACAGGGGTTGAGGGAAGAGCAATTAATAAGCATAATATTGTGAATATAATGGGAATTCACCCAAGTTTCTGAAAACGATCACCATTTCAACCCAGCAGAATTCTCCTGAAGAAAATGAATGCTGTACTGTGTATTTAGGCAGAATTGTGCAGAACTTAAAAAGCTTGGGTGAAAAAAAGGCTACACAAAGTGGTGAGATCTATCCAAGGAAGAATGATACTGTGAATGACACATTCTTTTTGATTTTCTTCTCCCTTCTTCCACCCTGTCAAACATTGCGGGGTTTTTTGTTTTTTTTTACTGATGTTTTGTTCTTGCGTGCTGACTTCCATCTAAATTTCTAGACATGCCGAGTGTGTTTTGTCAACAGAAGAAGATGAATATGAGAGCAGCACAAGTGGGCGTGCTTGAATGGGCTGCGCCAGTTTTTGCTGTCACTACTTATCTGCTGCGTAGGCTGGTGGGATTTACAGTTGGGAGGTGGAGTGTTTAAGGAAGCTCGAGAGACATTGAAGGATTTCCTCTCAACCCTGTTGTGTACGGCTGGCCCATCACTTTGTAATTATGAACCCTAGTTCTAAAAACTCTACCTCTTAAGGACTCTGTACATTTCAATATGCACATCTCTAATTTTTCAAGACTTAAAGGGCCTGTCCCACTTACGCGACCTTGGCTCGCAAATTACGCGACCTCGTGGTCGCTTGAGGCGTACGGGCACCGTATGGCCGCACGGGGCCGGTCCCACTAAGAAGCGCGGAGGGGTATGGAGTTGTGCAGGGCTGGTCCCGACATCACGCGGGGCTCCGAAATTCTTGCAGTGAACGAAATCTTTGCGCGCCAACGGCCTGTAGGCCCACGTACACACGCAGGCGCATTGCGGTCGTACGCTGCGTCTTGACGTCGTACGCAGCATCTTGACAGCGTATCCCTAGCGCGTGGTGTTGCGTGATGACGTCACCGCCCGGCGTGGCGTTGCGTGATGATGTCACCGCCCATCGCCGTGCGACGCCCAAATTCAGTCGGCCCACCTCCGGCCCAGCTAATTTGTAAGCATGGCGTAAATGACATCACTCGCGAACTTAGCGCGAACTTCGCGTGAACTCCGCTTCCGGTTAGTCGCGCCAAACGCACGCAATCGCATGCAAGTGGGACAGGCCCTTAATACTCTTTGTGCTTCCTTTTGTGGGCGACACAGTGGCGCAGCGGTAGAGTTGCTGCCTTACAACACCAGAGACCGGGGTCCGAACCAGACTACGGGTGCTGTCTATTTGGAGTTCGTACGTTCTCCCTGTGACCGCGTGGGTTTTCTCAGGGTGCTTCGGTCTCCCACATTCCAAAGACTTGCAGGTTTGTAGGTGAATTGGCTTCTGTAAATTGTCCCTAGTGTTTAGGATAGTCTGAAGAAGGGTCTTGACCCGAAACGTCACCCATTCCTTCTCTCCAGAGATGCTGCCTGCCCCGCTGAGTTACTCGAACTTTATGTGTCTATTGTAAGATAGAACTAATGTACAGGGTGATTGTCGGATGCTATGAATTTGATGGGCCGAATGGCCAGTTTTCATGCTGTGTATCACTGGACTGGGCTAGTGCTTTAGGTTTAAGTTTATTATTTTCTCGTGTACCAAGGTACAATGAAAAGCTCTGATTTGCATGTTATACAAAGATGAGATGTACCATACATAAATGCAATCATCAAACTCGTACGATAGTTAAAATAAGTAGAATAGGGAGATACTGAGGTCAGAATGTAGTTCTCCGGAATCAATATTGTGAATCATCACAAATGTATCCTTTCTTAGATAGGGTCCCGTGCAAAATATTTCAAATGCAGTCTCATCAAGGCTCCAGTCTACATAATTTGATCATGAGGCCTCTATTTTTGTCCTCAAATTTTCTTATATTAAAGGCCAAGATATCATGTGTCTTTCCATTTGCAAGCTGAAACTGCGTGTTAATTTTCAGTGAATCACTTGAAACCAAGTTCAAGTTCAAGTTCGCATTTATTGTCACTTAACCGATTATGGTACAGTGAAACTTGTAGTTACCATTCAGCCATACTAAATGAAAAGAACACAATACACGCATAAAATAAAGTTTAACATAAACATCCACCACAGTGGAATCCACATTCCTCACTGTGATGGAAGGCAATAAAGTTCAGTCATCTTCCTCCTTTGTTCACCCGTGGTCGGGGCCTTTGAACCCTCCGCAGTTCGCCGCTGCCGACGATCCGATGTCCGAAGCCCTCGCGTCGGGATGATCGAAACTCCGACGTCGGGACGGATCGGAACACTCAGCGGCAAGGGGGAGTTCCT
Organism: Malacoraja senta; assembly: GCA_038087875.1. Lineage (NCBI taxonomy): Eukaryota > Metazoa > Chordata > Chondrichthyes > Rajiformes > Rajidae > Malacoraja > Malacoraja senta. Next base: position 55,362 of record JAXLNO010004949.1, read on the forward strand.
GAGTCGGCCGCTTCTTACCAGAGACCACGGGCTTCACGGTGTTAAAGTCCACAGGCCTAAAGTCGGACAACTTCTTCTGGCGATCCTCGGCAAAGGATCGCAACTCCGCGATGTTAAAGTACGCGCCGCGCCTGCGGCTGGAAGCTCCTTTTAGGCCGGTCTCCAGGAAAGGCCGCATCAATCCAGTTGTTAGGCAGTGGGGGGGGGCGGAGATGGGACACTGGCAAAGTCGCATCTCGGTCGAGGTAAGTGACTGCAAAAAAGTTTCCCCCCCTAGTCCCCCCACATAAACTAACCAAGAAACATTGAAACACATGGGGGGGGGAGGGGGGGGCGGAGATGGAACACTGGGAAAGTCGCATCTCCGTCGAGGTAAGTTTCCCCTCCTATTCCCACCACATAAGCTAGCCAATATACATTGAAACTCACATTTAAGATATACTTGAAATTATGAAAACCGAAAAGGGACATGACAGACTGTTGGCGAGGCAGCCATTGCTGGCGCCACCCGGTGGATTCTAACCAGGTCTCTTTTGAACACCAACAAAATATGTTTGATCTTTTTTTCTTAGTAAAGTGGATGATCTCACATTATATTCCCTTTTATGCCCATGTCCTTTCACTTAGCCTGTCTCTATCCCCCCTAGAGCCTCTTTGTGTGCATCTCACAATTCTCTCTGCCACCCATTATCAGTAAACTTGGATAAAAAGATCGATGGTATTGTATAGATTAGGCCCCAGCACTAAACCCTGGGGCATCCCACTGGGACTGGCTTTCTCAACCCAAAGGCGCAAGGGGATGAGGGGGAAGGAGAAAGAGAGAAATGGGTTCACATCCAGATGGGGTACAAGGAAGAGTGGGGGGGGGGGGGGAACTAATGCGTGGAAGAAGGGGAAAAGGGAGGAGGGGTGTTTGTAGGTTGTTTATCTAAATTGGAGAATTCAATGTTCATATCATTGGGTTGGAAGCTACTCAGACAGAATATGAGGTGCTGATCTCCCAGTTGGTGCATAGCCTCCCTCTGGCAATAGGGGCCCAGGACAGCAAGGTCAGTATTTGAGTGGGAGGGGGACCCTTAAAATGTTTAGCAACTGAGGGATCCAGCAGGTCTTGGCAGACTGAGCTCAACTGCTCGCCTCGTACGCTTGGTCTCACCGATGTAAAGGTAGCCACATTGTGAGAATATAGTCAGTTTACTGTTTGTTAACTCTTAAATCCATATTGGTATTTTGAGCCTAACGCCATGCAATCTAGTTTTGAGTGGCAATTTTTATTGAAGGACTTCTGAAAGTTTAATGTACGCTCGAAAACAATTTATCTGTATCTGTTCTTGTGTCTTGAGAGGTGTGTGACCAACTCCTTGCCTCCGAGAGCAAGCAACCCCCCTCCCCTAAGGGTAACAACTTTTGTCCGAGAAGGACAGAAAAACTTCTAAACTTCCTTCCACCAGATCAGAAGAAGGAAGCCAATGCAGGGCCCATGACTGGAGGATGCTGGCGGATATCGGCCGACAACTAATATTTCCACCTGAAATTGCTTCCACCAACCTCAGGCCAGACTTGGTGTTCTGGTCCCCTTCACAGAAGACTGCTTACATCATAGAGCTCACAGTTCCATGGGAGAACTCTGTTGAGGAGGCCTATGAGCGTAAGAAGCTGCGCTACGCAGAGTTTGCAGCAGAGGCAACGCAGCGTGGCTGGAACACCAAAGTCTATCCAGTTGAAGTGGGATGCAGAGGATTTGTTGCGTCATCTACCATCAGACTGCTGAAGGAGCTTGGAATCCACGGTCAGGCTCTGCGGAAGACCATAAGATCACTCTCAGAGGCGGCTGAAAGAAGCAGCCGGTGGATTTGGCTCAAGCGGAAAGACCCATGCTGGGCCCCAAGTATGTCGGGGTGAATCTTTGGGACGGTTTGACACGGGACATGCGCTGAGGGTTGATCATCCTGCAGCGGGCCGCCCTTGTGGAGGGTGTATAGTGTTAAAAGGCCGAAACACCCAGTGATGCAAGGGTACACTCCTGTGCCCAACTGTCCTGAAGGTTACCCCCCCCCCCCCGATGTTGAGCGTCTACCACTCTCTCAACAATCAACGAATGTCGTGAAATGCTCCCCACCTATTGGCACAAGGGACTTCTTAACATCTTGTCCTGTGTATTTGATTCTCTTCTGAGTGGCAATTTTTATTGAAGGACTTCTGAAAGTTTAATGTACGCTCGAAAACAATTTATCTGTATCTGTTCTTGTGTCTTGAGAGGTGCTCGAGGACATTTTAATCTACTAAAGATGCTCTCTAAGTTGTTATTTATGTGTTGCATTATGTGAAGGACTTTTGTATTTGTGATAGCAGAGGGTGATGGAAAAGCAGAAACATTTTATTGTGTGTCTTTGAAAGACCTGTATAACTCATTCACAGCAGCGACATTTGTGGGTCATAAATAACGGACGCACTTGCATTTAAGCAATGCTTTAAAGGCATGCTCTCAGGATGTCTCAAAGAGATTCATAGCCCACCATGTCCACTTTCCTATGTGGTACAGTCATAAAGAAGGGGGGCCATGCCAGCTAATTTGAGAACATGGGAGTGAGCTAAATGAGAAGCAACTTGATTTTGCCATCAGACTGATTCCTGGGATGGCAGGACTTTCATATGAAGAAAGACTGGATAGACTCGGCTTGGACTCGCTAGAATTTAGAAGATTGAGGGGGGATCTTATAGAAACGTACAAAATTCTTAAGGGGTTGCACAGACTAGATGCACGAAGATTGTTCCCGATGTTGGGGAAGTCCAGAACAAGGGGTCACAGTTTAAGGATAAAGGGGAAATCTTTTAGGACCGAGATGAGAAAAACATTTTTCACACAGAGAGTGGTGAATCTCTGGAAATCTCTGCCACAGAATGTAGTTGAGGCCAGTTCATTGGCTATATTTAAGAAGGAGTTAGATGTGGCCCTTGTGGCTAAAGGGATCAGGGGGTATGGAGAGAAAGCAGGTGCAGGATAATGAGTTGGATGATCAGCCATGATCATATTGATACTCCTGCACCTATTTTCTATGTTTCTATGTTTCTATCTCTCCCTCCATCCAAGTTCCTGTTCTCACCCAGCAAACCGCTAACAATGGCCTGTTTCCTTTATCATTTGCATATCTTCCATTCATTTGTTCTGTATCTCTCTACATCACTGTCTATATCTCTTGTTGCCCTTTCCCCCCTGACTAGTCTGAAGAAGGGTCTCGACCCGAAACGTCACCCACTCCTTCTCTCCAGAGATGCTGCCTGTCCCGCTGAGTTACCCCAGCATTTTTGTCTCTGTCTTTGGTTTAAACCAGCATCTGCAGTTCCTTCCCACACATGATTTTGCCGATGTCTGCTGAGGGATAACAACTAGCTCGGATACAGAGCGAGCACCACCAGCTTTTTAATGTCCACCTTAGAGGATCTAGGTTTAATGCCTCATCTAAAGACAATACCTCGAACATTGAAGCAATCTCTTACTAGTGTAAACTTGGATAACAAGCTCAAGTCTCTAAATTGGAATTTGAATCCCTTCTATAAGAGGCATTTCTTAATGTTAACATTCAGGAGAAATGCAATAGATATTTACTGAGCGCAGCTAACAGAGGTGTAACATTAGCTGTAACGGAGGCTCCAGCCGCCGGCCCGGTGCACGGTGACATCGGGAGCTCGCTGGTCCCTGGTGGGAGACCGCTTTTCGGAGCTCCCGCAATGGCAACTTCTCCCGCCCGAGTTGCGGGGTTGAGGATGACCTGGAGCGGGGCCTTACATCGCCCGGCGCGGGTTCAATGGCCGCAGGACTTGCTAGCGCCTGCCGGGGGCTCCAACATCAAGACCCGGAGCGGGGCCTTGCATCGCCCGGCGCGGCTTTAATGGCCGCGGGACTTATTTACCATCGCCCGCTGGGGGCTTTGACTTTGACATCGGGAGGAGTATGTGGAGAGACAAGACTTTGTCTTCCATCACAGTGAGGAGGAGATTCACTGTGATGGATGTTTGTGTAAATTGTGTTGTGTCTTGGTTCTTTTTACTTGTTTGTATGACTGCAGAAACCAAATTTCGTTTGAACTTAGGTTCAAATGACAACAAATAAATTGTATCATTGTATATCATCAACATGGGTTTGATCCTGACCTCCACTGCTGATCTGTGTGGGTTACAAGATTAATTGTCCTCTATAAACTGTCACGTGTGTGGGGATGAGTTGTTTGACGGTCAATATGGATTTGATTGACCAAAGGAGCGGTTTCCATGCCGTATCTCTCTATGTCTCTGACAATGATGACTCTAATAAGTTGTTAAGAAAGTTAAAGATGAAGCCCTGGCAGACAGTGAGACAAGCTAGGTATGTTGGAATGTGTGGCAGACAGGAAGAGGCAGAGATATGGGAACACTTATGCCCTTGTCCCACTTAGGAAACCTGAACGGAAACCTCTGGAGACCTTGCGCCCCACCAAAGGTTTCCGTGAGGTTCCCGGAGGTTTTGGTCACTCTCCCTAATAGTCGAAAGTGGTTTCCGCGTAGTTGAGGCTTCTTCTTCTATGTTCCTGCGATTATTTCAACAAAACCAAAACCGGCCTCGCCTAAAAATAGGTTGCCATTTGGTCGAAGCCAGTGGAATGGGGTTGCTATTTACTTACAGGCAGTCGAAAGCAATCTCCTTCGCTGATCGGCCATTTTGATTGGCTCATTGGAGTTTTCAGCAAAGATCCTGTAGGATCTTTAGTTTTCAGGACCTAGAAGATCTTCCGGAAGGTAAAATGCTTGTTAACTTTATTAAACTTCTTAAAACTGTCTCCACTCCTTCTCTCCCCCCCCCCTTCTCTCCCCTTCTCTCCCCTTCTCTCTCTCCCCTTCTCTCCCCTTCTCCTCCCTTCTCTCTCCCCTTCTCTGTCCTTCTCTCCCCTTCTTTCCCCTTCTCTCCCTCCCTCCCGCGCTCTCTAAAGGACTTACCGTGCTCTGTGGCAGCCGTTTACCTTCCCCTTCATCGCGCAGACAGCGCTCCTCTGCTGTCCCTGGCCCCCACCTTCGCGATGTGTGTGTGTGTGTGTGTGTTTGTGTGTGTGTGTGTGTGTGTGTGTGTGTGTGTGCGCATGTGCGTGTGCGTGTGCGTGTGCGTGTGTGTGTGTGTGTGTGTGTGTGTGCGGTCGATAGCAAAGATCCTGTAGGTTGCCGCGACGGTCGAGGCTTTCCAGGCAAGTGACCAAAACCCCTGGCGACTCATGGAAACCTTGGGTGGGGGGCGCAAGGTCTCCAGAGGTTTCCGTTCACGTTTCCTAAGTGGGACAGGGGCATTAAAAGCTGTGCCACTGGAGCTAAAGGTTTATGGGAGAGGATTTTTTGTGAGTTTTCAAAGATCGATTTGCAACTTTTACTTGGGTATAGATGTTATTGAGTAGTCTGTCAACATATATGTGCTTAAAGAGGAACAATATCCAGATAAAGTAGTTGCTTCTTTTAAACAAATTCATGTTTTCCAAGTTCAGATAGTTTGGTGCTTGGTAAAATGTAAAAAAATGTTTATCAATCATTAACTGAGTTGAAGTTTCAGCTGACATCCTCTTTTAAAATGACCTTTTTGTTATGTGTGTAAACTAACATTGCTCTGCTGTTTTTTCTTCCGTGGCCTTGAGAAAATGACTAATCTTTTGTTTTGCCAAGACTCATGTAACATAAATTACAAGCTACCCATTGGCAATGCACATAGGGAATCAAGGCCAAAGTATAGTTCAGGTGGTGTGGTTACGGACAAAGGGGATATTTGGTTAAGTAGGGCAAATATAATTCGATCTTTATATTAAAACCATAGATTCTCCCTTATTTTTATATTCTTAATGTCAAAAACATCATTTGTATTACAAATCTAGGAGTGCAGGTGCATGGTCCCTTGAAGGTGGACTCACAGGCAGATGGGGTGGTCAAAAAGGCTTTTGGCACATTGGCCAAAAAGTTACACTAATAAAGTTTATATTTGAATCTGAGCCAATTCTGACTTGGTACATGCCATAGAAAGATTTATAATGGATAGCACAGGTTTCGCAGGATATGGGCCAAACGCAGGCAGATGGGACAAGCCTTTAGTCGGCTTGGGCAAGTTGGGCCAAAGGGCCTGTTTACACACTATGACTCTAAGTGCCGTTGGCCTGCATTGTCATGAATGGAATTGTTTAGATGGTAGCACGACAAAATCCTCCTACCACTTAGCTCAATATCTTATCTCTAAATTATGGAGTCTGCACTGCCACCAGGATCGATGTACCTAACTTGCCCACAATGTCCGACCCAATGTATGAAAGAGATTTTGCCAAGTGTATAGATTCTCTGCATTGATCTAAATTTTTATTGCATTTAATTAATTCTTTGTTTTTCTTGTTTTTATTAAACCAGGTTTCAAGTGTCCAGTGTGCTTAAAGTTTGTTTCCACGGAAGAAATGGACTTGCACCTTGTAATATGCTTGACCAAACCAAGGGTGACCTATAATGGTAAGGAGTTCATTTTGTTGAGCGTACTCATTGTGATCTTATAACACCAATATATAGTGGGCGCCACACCGATGGCTGCCTCGCCAACGGTCTTTCTTTGTCTTTTTCCTTCTTTGTGTTTTTAGTTTGTTGTAAAATGTATGTTTTAGTTTATCTTTAGTTTTGTATTATGTAGGGGGGTGTTGGGGGTAACTTTTCTTTCTTTTTTTTCACACTTAAATTTTTATTGATTTTTCAGAGATATATACAAAACATTGCAACACCATCACCATAAATATAACAAAATAAGAAAAACAGCAATCAAAATTGAAAAAAATAACTTTTCTTATCTCTTTCCTCGACGGAGATGCAACTTATTCTGTGTTGTATCTCCGTCCGCACTGCGGCCTAACATTATGGAGTTGGCGGCCTCGTGCTGGGACTTCTTGAGCTCCAAAAATGTGGAGCCTGTGGACTTTAACACAGGATTGCTGGTTTTTATACATTGGGGCTGTTAGCTACATGGAATCGCTCCTGTCTTGGACATGTAGCTCAGATATACACCGTGCTTTGCAAAAACATGAATCCTAAGAGTATTCCGGTATTACCGCTGCCACTGTTTATGAACAAGTTATTCGGGAAAATCACATTTTAGTGAGGTAAGGCGCTGGTTTCAGAAAGTGATGGTGAAATGGCACAGAACGGCTATTGTCTTATTTATGGGGTTCCCCAAAGTGACTGTAAGGTGTAAGGAAGGACATTATCAAGTGGGCCCTCAAGGATGGTAATCTCTGGATAACGTCCCGGTACTACATGCCAATGAGAGTAAGAATACAAATCTGGGAAAGATGAATGTGTGGCTCAGAAGCTGGTGCGGGACCATTGATATCTCCTTTGGAGCAGAGGAGACCTGTACAAGAAGGACGGGTCGCACCCGAACTTGAGGGGTACCGATATCTTGGAGGGGTGATTTGCCAGAGCTACTCGGGAGGGTTTAAGCTAGCCTGGCAGGGGTGGAACCTGAGGGCAGTAGTGTGGTACAGTAAATGAGAAGGTAGAAGTAAATACAGAAATGAATGAGAGAAAGTTCCATAGACAGGACAGGCAGGATAATAGCAGGGAGTGAAGGAAATGTGATGGTTTAAACTGTATTTATTTTAATATAAGAGGCCTGACAGGTAAGGAAGATGAACTCGGAATGGATAGGAACATGAGACTTAGACTTAGACTTAGATTCCTTTATTATCATTCAGACCTTTCGGTCTGAACGAAACTTCGTTGCCTGCAGTCATACATATAATAATAAATAACAAAATAATAAATAACACAAATTAACATCCACCACAGTGAGTTCACCAGGCACCTCCTCACCGTGATGGAGGCAAAAGTCTTAAAGTCTCTGTCTCTTCCCTCTTTGTTCTCCCTCTGCGCTGAGGCGATCCAGGCTTCTGATGTTGTGACCCCGCCGGGTGATGGTAAGTCAGTCCCGCGGCTGAATCCGTGCTCCGCTCCGCGGCGGGCCGGTTCAAACTCCGCGGCCCGGGGTGGCCGAAGCTGCCGAAGCTGCCGCCCTCCAGTCCAGCGGACGCAGCTGTAGTTGCGGGAGCCCCAGAAAAACAGGTCACCCACCTGTGACCTGCGAGCTCCCGACGATGTCGTCCACCGGGCCCGCGGCCGAGCCTCCGGATTCAGGTCGCCACCAGCGTCCTCGGTCGTCACCGCTGGAATGCCACCGCAGCCCCGAAGCCGGCCAGCCCCGCGCTGGTAAGTCCTGGCTCTGCCTCCGGAGCCTCGAGGTCGGTCGGTCGCTCGCAGTTGGAGTTGGAGGCCGGCAGCTCGGCCATTTTGGCCTCAGCGCAGACGGAGGCAGAGAGGGGGATACGACAAGAAAAAGTCGCATTCCCCCGAAGGAAGAGACAAAAGTAATGTTTCACCCCCCCCCACACCCCCACCCCACACGTACACAACCCAATAAACAAAAATTTAACTAAAACAGGACAAAAGAAAACAACAACAAAAGTAAAAACAGACGGACTGCAGGCGAACCGCAGCTGTGCAACAGCGCCGCCACTTCCGGACACTTCCGGATGAGACAGGGATATTATCGCTATTACAGAAATGTGGCTGAGGGAAGGACAGGACTGGAAGGTCAATGTCCAGGGGTACAAATGCTACAAGAGGGCTAGACAATATGCACAGGAGTAGGCCATTCGGCCCTTCGAGCCAGCACCGCCATTCAACTCCACCTGAATATATGATAAAGGTGGAGGCAAGAGAGGAGGGCGAGTTGTATTTTTAATGAGGAAGAACATCATGGCGATATGTGGAGACGATATTACTAGGTGATTGTCCAGTGAGGCTCTATGGGTGAAACAAAAAAATAAGACGGGATGATCACTTTGTTGGAATCCAACAGGATAGTCAGCAGGAGCGAGAGGAGAAAATATGGGATGATGAAAGATAGCTGCAAGAATAATAGTGTGGTTACAGTGGAGGACTTTAACTCTCCAAATATTGACTACAATTGCCAAAGTGCTAAGGCTTAAACTGGATAGATTTTGTTAATGTGTTCAAGAATTAATGTTCAATCAATATGCAGATAGCTCTACCATTGAAAGGCAAACCTGACCTCCACATGGGAAAGGGCAAGGGAGATCACTAAAGTCTTAGCATGGAAGCATTCTGGGACCAGTGGTCTGTGGAATTCTCTGCCTCAGACGGCGGACGGTTCTCTGGATACTTTCAAGACTTTCCTGAGAGAGCTAAATAGGGCTCTTAAAGATAGCGGAGTCAGGGGATATGGAGAGAAGGCAGGAACGGGGTACTGATTGGGGATGATCAACCATGATCACATTGAATGGCGGTTCTGGCTCGAAGGGCCGAATGGCCTACTCCTGCACCGCATTGTCTATTGTCTATTGACATAATTTTATTAGTCCTAAATAATTATCAATAAGGGGAAGGAGTGGTCCAAAAAGAGTCCTAAATTGGGGCAAGGCTAATCTGGATGATATTAGATGGGGACTTTCAGCAGTCGATTAAGGAAGGCTGTTTGCAGAAAAGGGATATCTGGTAAGTGGGAGGCTCTAAACATGATACAACGAGATTTCAGGGGTTGCATGTTCCTGCTACAGTGAAGGCAAGGGTGGCAGCAGTAGGAAATCCTGGAAGTCAAGAGATAACTGAGGTGCTGGTTAAGAAAAAGGAGACATATGCTAGGTACAGACAGCTGGGATCAAGTGAATCCTTTGAGGAATTCAGGGTGTGGAGTAGTCAAGTCAAGAGAGTCCCTGACAGGACAATGAAATTCTTGCTTTGCTTCAGCACAACAGAACATAGTAGACATTGACTACAAAACAGATCAGTGTGTCCATATACCATTATATACGTAAATACACACATGAATAAATAAACTGATAAAGTGCAAATAACAGATAATGGGCTATTAATGTTCAGTGTTTTGTCCGAGCCAGGTTTAATAGCCTGATGGCTGTGGGAAGTAGCTATTCCTGAACCTGGTCGTTGCAGTCTTCAGGCTCCTGTACCTTCTACCTGAAGGTAGTAGGGAGATGAGTGTGTGGCCAGGATGGTGTGGGTCCTTGACGATGCTGTGAGCGTTTTTGATGGCAGCGACTGCGATAGATCCCCTCGATGGAATGGAGGTCAGAGCCGATGATGGACTGGGCAGTGTTTACTACTCTTTGTAGTCTTTTCCTCTCCAGGGCGCTCAAGTTACCGAACCAAGCCACGATGCAACCGGTCAGCATGCTCTCTACTGTGCACCTGTAGAAGTTAGAGAGAGTCCTCCTTGACAAACCGACTCTCCGTAATCTTCTCTATATCTGAGGGATAGCAGAGGAAGTGCTGGCTGTCTTAAAAGAAGCTACATGCCCAGGACCTGATCAAGTGTATCCTATGACATTATGGGAAGCTAGGGAAATATAGTGTGTTTTTTGAAGAGGTGAGCAAGAAGAGAGGATGAGGGCACCGTGATAGACATTGTATATAAGGACTTTAGCAAGATCTTTGACAAGGTAACGCATGGTAGACTTGTCTGGAAGGTTACTTCACATAGAATCCTGGGCGAGCTAACCAATTGTATACAAAATTGGCTTGAAGGTTGGAGGACAGTGGTGCTGGTTGTTTTTCAGATTGAAGGCTTTTAACAAGTAGTGTTACCCAGGGATCCACCATTGTTTGTGATTCACATCAATGATTTTGTCATGAATTTGTTCATGACAGTTTAATTCAGATTGTGAAGTGTTGCAGTTGGTAGGACACACCAGGGCAGTACTTGCACAGTGTATAGAAACATAGAAACATAGAAAATAGGTGCAGGAGTAGGCCATTCGGCCCTTTGAGCCTGCACGCCATTCAATATGATCATGGCTGATCATCCAACTCAGTATCCCGTACCTGCCTTCTCTCCATACCCTCTGATCCCTTTAGCCACAAGGGCCACATCTAACTCCCTCTTAATATAGCCAATGAACTGGCCTCGACTACCCTCTGTTCCAGAGATTCACCACTCTCTGTGTGAAAAAAGTTCTTCTCATCTCGGTTTTAATGGATTTCCCCCTTATCCTTAAGCTGTGACCCCTTGTCCTGGACTTCCCGAACATCGGGAGCAATCTTCCTGCATCTAGCCTGTCAACCCCTTAAGAATTTTGTAAGTTTCTATAAGATCCCTCTCAATCTCCTAAATTCTAGAGAGTATAAACCAAGTCTATCAGTCTTTCTTCATAAGGACAGTCCTGACATCCAGGAATCAGTCTGGTGAACCTTCTCTGCACTCCCTCTATGGCAATAATGTCCTTCCTCAGATTTGGAGACCAAAACTGTACGCAATACTCCAGGTGTGGTCTCACCAAGACCCTGTACAACTGCAGTAGAACCTCCCTGCTCCTATACTCAAGTATGGTAGAGGCCAGGAGAGTGTTTGTGGAATGGATAGACCTTTAAGGATGCAGATTCATAGTTCCATGAAGGTGGCTTGTCTTCATCGTTCAAGGTATTGAGTACAGGATTTGGGATGTCATGTTACAGCTGCACAAGACATTGATAAGAACACATTTGGAGTACTGTGTACATTCCCTGCTATAGGAAGGATGTCATAAAATTTGAAAGTGTGCAAAAAGCATTTATGAGAATGTTACTGCTGGAGGGGTTAGAGCTATAAGGAGAGCCTGGATAGGATAGGTGTTTTATCCCTGGAACATAAGAGCTTGTGAGATGACATGGAGGCATTTAAAACAGTAGGGTGACCAGCCACAGTCTGTACTCCAGGATAGGGGAGTCAAAAACTAAAGGGCATAGGTTTAAGGTGAGAGGGGAATGATTTAATAGGGACCTGAGAGGCAACTTCTTGGCACATGGAACAAGTTGCCAGAGGAAGTGGTAGATGTGGGTACAATTACAACATTGTGAAGATACACGGGGAGGTACATGGATAGGGAAGGTTTGGAGGGATGTGGCCTGGTGCTAGCAAGTGGGACAAGCGGGATGGGCCGAGGGGCCAGTTTCCATGCAGCATCGCTCTATGATTCTGTGTTTCCATTTCGTGTGCATGTACACACCATCTGCCACTGTGGTTCAGCTGATCATGGAAAGCAGTTAAAGCTGCTGAAATATGGCAATACTAGTCAGGGTTCAAATCTAAATAGAGGCTTGCACCGATGGAAAAGTGAATCCTATCCCGTGGGAAGCTGCAATTTGTCTGAGTAGTTTATTTGTTTGCTATTTCTGTCTCTTCATTCTTGTCTTCTGGAAACTAGCTTTTTACATCATTTGAAAGTTTGTGAATTGGGATTGATCTTGCTGTGTGGGTGTTTCATTCCATTTTCATCACTGTTGCATAGAAACATAGAAAATAGGTGCAGGAGTAGGCCATTCGGCCCTTCGAGCCTGCACCGCCATTAAATATGATCATGGCTGATCATCCAACTCAGTATCCTGTACCTGCCTTCTCTCCATACCCCCTGATCTTTTTAGCCACAAGGGCCACATCTAACTCCCTCTTAAATATAGCCAATGTACTGGCCTCAACTACATTCTGTGGCAGAGAATTCCAGAGATTCACCACTCTGTGTAAAAAATGTTTTTCTCATCTCAGTCCTAAAGGATTTCCCCTTTATCCTTAAACGGTGACCCCTTGTTCTGGACTTCCCCAACATCGGGAACAATCTTCCTGCATCTAGCCTGTCCAACCCCTTAAGAATTGTGTAAGTTTCTATAAGATTCTTCCTTCAGTTTTCAGATATAGCCTCTTGTGCTCGTGGCAGCCTGGTCAAATCGGGTCCACAGATATCTCTTGGGTTGCTGTCACATTTGCACTCAGTTTAGTTTAGTTTAGAGATACAGCACGGAAACAGGCCCTTCGGCCCACCGAGTCCATGCCAACCGGCAATCCCCGCACACTTACACCATCCTGCACACTGGGGACGATTTACAATCATACCACGCCAATTAGCCAACAAACCTGTACCTTTTTGGAGTGCAGGAGGAAATCGGAGATCCAGGAGAAAACCCACGCAGGCCACGGGGAGAACGTAGAAACTCCATAGAGACAAGCACCTGTAGTCACGAACAAACCTGGGTCTCTGGCGCTGTAAGGCAGCAACTCTACCGCTGTGCCCCCCATTGTTCAGGCTTGGGATACGTTGGAGTTGTGACAAGGAGTTGTCTCAGAGGATATGTATATCTCCTGTAGACACCGAGAGATCAGCTCATACCTAGTAATCAAAAATGCCTTTCCTCTTGTGCAAGATTGAATGATTACGACAGCAGAGTATTTTCCATGACAATTATCGCATGGTTACATAGAACAGGACAGCAGAAAAACAGCCCCTTTGGTCTGTGCCAAACCTGATGCCAAGATAATCTAATCTCATCCGTCTGTACATGATCTATAATCCTCCATTCCCTGCATGTCCATGTGCCCATAATACAAGTATCTTAAACACCACAATTGTATCTGCCTCGCCACTGGCCCTTGCAGCACATTCCAAAAAACCCACCACCCCTGTGTATATAGAATAGAATTTGCCCCGGACATCTCCTTTCATCTTTTTCCCTCACACCTTAAAGCTATACCCTCCTGTCTTTGATATTTGCACTCTGGAAAAAGGTTCCAATTGTCTATATCTGTGCTTCTCATAATGTTATTTACTTCTATTAGGCCACCCTTCAACCTTCAGCATTCCAGAGAAAAACAGTCCAATTCTGCCCAACCTATCCTTCTAGGCATTGTCCACTAATCCAGGCATCATTCTGGTAAACATCTTTTGCACCCTCTCCAAAGTCTCCATGTCCTTCCTGTAATTAGGCAAAAAGAACTGCACGCAATAATCCATATGTGGGCTAACTAAAGCCCTGGAAAGCTGCATCATGATTTCCTGATCCAATGCCCGAGCAATGAAGGCAAGCATATCAATCTATCTACTTGCGTTGCCACTTTCAGAGAGCCATGGACTAGGACCCCTCTGTGCATCAATACGGTTAAGGGTCTTGCCATGCAACCTCCCAAAGTGCAACACCTCACACTTGCTCGCATTAAACACCATCTGCCATTTCTCTGCCCGGTTCTGCAGCTAGGTCCACGTCAAGATTCCAGTTCCTTCAGGAGCAACAAAGAACTAATTGATTCCAGAGACTTTTCAGTTTGATTTGGCTACGTTCACTTAATGTTGGTAATAACAGTGCTTTCTGTGGCTTAAATATGAAACACCCTTTCAACATTGATATTCCCAGGCACTGCTTGCGAAAAAAATATCTTTGCTCTATCTTTGCTTGCTTTCCAGTCTATCGAATTGTTTCTTTCCACATTAACTGCCTTTTTTTCTGATATTGTTGACATCTTTATCTCTTCTCCCAGTCTCACTTTTCTCTCCCTGAATTGTGTTGTATTTGGTTAGAGTCAGGCAACAATGAGACAACGTGTTTTTTTTGAGAAAGATACACAGAATATTTACTTCTGGAAATTTTCCCCCCTCAAGCTAATCATTAAATCTTGCTCTTCTCTTTACTTTCTCACACACATTTGAAGGCACTGAAAACATGAGTTGATTTGGCCATTATGGTGCCTCATGTTTTATGCTCGGAGAGGAAACATTTAAATTAAGCCAATAAATTGATTTTTATTTCCTTTGCTGCGCTCCATAAGTCATTTCTTATAGAAACATATAAAATTCTTAAGGGATTGGACAGGCTAGATGCAGGCAAATGTTCCCCATGTTGGGGGAGTCCAGAACCAGGGGTCATAGTTTAAGAATAAGGGGTAGGCCATTTAGGACTGAGATGAGGAAAAACTTTTTCACCCAGAGAGTTGTGAATCTGTGGAATTCTCTGCCACAGAAGGCAGTGGAGGCCAAGTCACTGGATGTTTTCAAGAGAGAGTTGGATTTAGCTCTTAGGGCTAACGGAATCAAGGGATATGGGGAGAAAGCAGAAACGGGGCACTGATTTTGGATGATCAGCCATGATCATATTGACTGGCGGTGCTGGCTCAAAGGGCCGAATGGCCTACTCCTGCACCTATGTTCTATGTTTCTATTTTTTATTTATGTTGAATAATACTTAACATTTGAAAGGATGATCAGCTCCTGAAAAACTCCAGAATACTACATGGGTGCATTGTGGTGCGGTGTAGCTAATAGACATGTTGCTTCACCACTCCAGCGACCAGAGTTCAATCCCAAGCTCTGGTGCTCACTGCACGGAGTTTGCATGTTCTGCTTATAATTGTGTGGGCTTCCTCCAGGTGCTTTGATTTCTCTTTAAATCCCAAATCCACACTAGTTGCTAGTTTAAATGTCCACTGTAAATGTCTTTAGTCATAGAGTGATACAGTGTGGAAACAGGCCCTTCGGCCCAACTTGCCCACACCGGCCAACAATGTCCCAGCTACACTAATCCCACGCTTGGTCCATATCCCTCCAAACCTGTCCTATCCATGTACCTGCCTAACTGTTTCTTAAATGTTGGGGTCGTCTCAGCCTCAACTACCTCCTCTGGCAGCTTGTTCCATACACCCACCACCCTTTGTGTGAAAAAGTTACCCCTCAGATTACTATTAAATCTTTTCCCCTTCATCTTAAACCCTTGTCCTCTGGTCCTCGGTTCCCCTACTCTGCATCTACCCGATCTATTCCTCTCCTGATTTTACACACCTTGATTTTATCTGATATCATGATGACTTGATTTTATACCTTAGAAAGGGGATGAGGAAGAATTTCATTAGTCAGATGGTGGTAAATCTGTGGAATTCATTGCCACGGAAGTTTGTGGATATTTTATGGTGGAGGTAGCTTCTTGATTAGTACGGGTGTCAGGGGTTATGGGATGAAGGCAGGAGAATGGAGTTGAGAGGGAGAGATAGATCAGCCATGATTGAATGGTGGAGTAGACTTGATTGGCCAAATAGCCTAATTCTGCTCCTATAATTTATGAACTTATAGATCCTTCGGTGGGGTTGGGACGAACTTGATGGGCCGAAGAGCCCATGTCTGTGTTGTACCTCTGTAATACTGCGATCCTATGATACATTCAGATCTCGGCATGTACTGATGTCAAAAAGGAAATGCAACATTGTTCCACGAGCAGGTCTCAATCCAGGAGACTTTAATGCAGCTTCCCAGCAACTAAACCCTTTGTACCCTTCTTTGTTAGGAAAATGGTACAATTTAAATCCCCTTATCGGGGTTTCGTAGGCACAGAGCGAGTGGATGGGAGGCTCGCCTGTTCCTTCTCCACCCTGATATCCTCCCCTTTATTTTCAAACTACATTACATGAATGCTGATTACTCCAGGCAGGAAAGGTCCACTTTGAAATACATACATCAGGTATCCCTGAAAACCAATCAAACCCATGGCCTAAACAAACTCTCGTCTGAAGGAAGGGTCTCTCGACTCGGAACTTCACCTATTCCTTTTCTCCAGAGATGCTGCCAGACCCGCTGATTTACTCCAACATTCTGTGTCAATCGTCAACGGACAAGGTTTGACAGCCATTTCTCTTTATGCATCTGAATAGGAAATGTATCACCTGCCAAATTTAAAAAAAAATGCTTTGGAACAAGGTTTTCTCATTTTTGTTGACTGCATTAATACAATGTTGACACATAAAGATTTTGCCAGACTCAGAATTGGATGCTGCGTTCAAATCTGATGTATTGAAATAAAACAATCATTTTGTTAACCTTTGTGAATTAATTTTGCAATGAAACTCTCGATATAGGCAGTTCTCAGAAGAATATACATCCAGTAGAGAAATTGTTTCTCAAATCCATTGACACAAGGGCTTTTTTAAAGCATGTTAGCTTCAAACAGCTGTAAGATCGATTTGACCAAGTGCATTTTGATTACAACTCTCAGTCCTTGACTTAACATTTTTCTCACCAGGGTGGCACAGGTTACCAGGGTTACCCTCTCTAATTTAGTCTCTGCAGAATCGTCAAGTTTACAAGCACATATTTAACATGTTTTCCAGGTTCCAGCAAATTAAAATAGAGACTTTTTCTGACACTTTATTTGCATCCTGATCTATGACCTCTTAAACGTAAGATAGACACAAAATGCTGGAGTAACTCCGCGGGACGGGCATCTCTGGGGGGGAAGGAATGAAGAAGGCTGAAGAAGGGTCTCGACCCGAAACGTCACCCATTCCTTCCCTCCAGAGACGCTGCCTGTCCCGCTGGGTTACTGCAGCATTTTGTCTCTTTCTTTGCTTTAAACCAGCACCTGCAGTTCCTTCCTACACACCTCTTAAATGTAAATGGCTTTCATATGGTGTTTTGTTGCAATTCTTTGTGAACGTGTGTATCAGACCATCCACCACTTTGCCATAACGGATCTCCTTCCACCTCCACGAAAATCAAAATACTGCAGAGGAAGGAAACCTGAAATGAAAACGGGGAAATACTCACCAAGTCGGGCAGCATCTGTCCAAAGATTAATTTCTGACGTTCTAGGTTTGGTGAAGTACCTTTGTCCTGGAAAGATAACATTGTTCCTTCTCCCCACAGTTGCTCCCTGACCTGCCATATATTTTATGTATATATTTCACTTTATATATCAACAAAATTGACTCTATATTCTTAGATTCCTTTCCCAACAAGTCCCTGTCTTTTAGTTTAGTTTAGTTTATTTTAGAGATGCGGGGTAGAACCAGGCTCTTCAGTTTACCGAGTCCGCGCTGACTAACGATCACCCCATACACTAGCACTATCCTACACACGAGGGACAATTTACAATCTTTACCGAAACCAAGTAACATACATTTTGGAGTGTGGGAGGAAACCGGAGCACCTGGGGAAAATCCACACAGTCAGGATCGGACCGCGGTTCTCTGGTGCGATAAGGCAGCAACTCTACCGCATGCCACCCATTAAGCTCTGTCTTAAACATTGCTCTTCATCAGTCTGAAGAAGGGCCCTGACCGAAAACATTGTCTAACCATTCCCTGCACAGATGCTGCCTGACTTGCTGAGTTCCACCAGCACTTTGAGTGTTGCTCAAGATTCCAGCATCAAGTCGTCAAGTTTATTCGTCACATACACATACGAGATGTGCAGTGAAATGAAAAGTGGCAATGCTCACGGACTTTGTGCAAAAAACAAACAGACAGACTACAAACTACAAACAGAATGGAACAGAATCACAGATTCTTTTACATATTACATATTGTGGGAGGATGGAAAAAGGGAAAAAAACAGCAATTTTGATAAAAAACAGTAAATTGGTTCTGTAAAGTTAGTCCCTGGTGAGGTAGGAGTTTACAGTCCTAATGGCCTCTGGGAAGAAACTCCTTCTCAACCTCTCCGTTCCCACAGCAGGGCAACGGAGGCGTTTGCCTGACCGTAGCAGCTGGAACAGTCCGTTGCAGGGGTGGAAGGGGTCTCCCATGATCTTGTTTACTCTGGAGTTCCACCTTCTGATGTAAAGGTCCTGCAATTTCCTGCGCCTTCATTACTCTTGATGCCCAGTATCCACATTCTTATTGGAAAAAGAGCCTCAGAAATCAACCACCATCATGTGAAAAAAACATTTCTTGATTCCAACCCATAAATGTCCTATTTTTACGATTTTTCTCACCCAAGAGATGTTTTCTAAAAGCAAGAGGAGCAAGATAATGTTATGCATCCTGTTCTCAAGAGCTAACCCTTTAACTTGAAGCTCTTTGGGTGCTGTACATGTTTACCCTGCATGAACTAACGCAACTGTGTTGGACTCGCATACCTGGGAATTCATCAGCTTCCAAACTGTACATGCATACTTCACTGAAATTGGTCACACCACAGAATACCAGTTTATTTTGTCTGACATCTGCACTGATGGTAAAGGTGGATTCTTCTCGGAAATGGAAAAGAGTGCTGGCAATACCCAAAAGGATGTGTAGCATCTGTGGAGAGAGAAACAAAGTTACCGTGTGTGTGGGAAGGAACTGCAGATGCTGGTTTAAACCGGATATAGAATTTAAACTCGCTAGAATTTAGAAGATTGAGGGGGGATCTTATAGAAACTTACAAAATTCTTAAGGGGTTGGACAGGCTAGATGCAGGAAGATTGTTCCCGATGTTGGGGAAGTCCAGGACAAGGGGTCACAGTTTAAGGATAAAGGGGAAATCCTTTAGGACCGAGATGAGAAAAACATTTTTCACACAGAGAGTGGTGAATCTCTGGAACTCTCTGCCACAGAAGGTAGTTGAGGCCAGTTCATTGGCTATATTTAAGAGGGAGTTAGATGTGGCCCTTGTGGCTAAAGGGATCAGGGGGTATGGAGAGAAGGCAGGCACAGGATACTGAGTTGGATGATCAGCCATGATCATATTGAATGGCGGTGCAGGCCGAATGGCCTACTCCTGCACCTATTTTCTATGTTTCTATGTTTCTATAGACACAAAATGCTGGAGCAACTCAGCGCGACAGGCAGCATCTCTGAAGAAGGGTCTCGACCCGAAACGTCACCCATTCCTTCTCTCCAGAGATGGTGCCTGTCCCGCTGAGTTACTCCAGCATTCTGTGTCTAATAAAGTTACCATTTCAGGCCATGTCTTGTCCACAGAATTGGTTGTGTGTGTTTTAAGTTGTAGAGAGAGGATGGGGTGGAGAGAACAAAGGGAATGTCTGTAATGGGGTTGAGACTGCTGTTTATGCTTCACTTCTCTAAACGATTCTTTTCACCCATGAATCATACGCATTGACTGTTGTGTTGCTGTATGTAGTTTAATTTAGAGAATCAGCGCAGACAAAGACCCTCCGGTCCGCGCCGACCAGTGGTCCCCACATATTAACACTATCCTACACACACGAAGGACAATTTACATTTATACAAAGCCAATCAACTTATAAACCTGTACGTCTTGGGAGTGTGGGACGAAACCGAAGATCTCAGAGAGAAAAAGGGGTTGGACAGGCTAGATGCAGGAAGATTGTTCCCGATGTTGGGGGAGTCCAGAACAAGGGGTCACAGTTTAAGGATAAGGGGGAAGTCTTTTAGGACCAAGATGAGAATTTTTTTTTCTCACACAGAGAGTGGTGAATCTGTGGAACTCTCTGCCACAGAAGGTAGTTGAGGCCAGTTCATTGGCTATATTTAAGAGGGAGTTAGATGTGGCCCATGTGGCTAAAGGGATCAGTAGGTATGGAGAGAAGGCAGGTACAGGATACTGAGTTGGATGATCAGCCATGATCATATTGAATGGCGGTGCAGGCCGAATGGTCGAATGGCCTACTCCTGCACCTATTTTCTATGTTTCTATGTTTCTAAAACCCACAAGGTCACGGGGAGAACGTGTACAAACTCCGTACAGACAGGACAGCATATGTAATTTTCATTGGTTGCCGTTAAATGTTGAGGGGGGATCTTATAGAAACTTACAAAATTCTTAAGGGGTTGAACAGGCTAGATGCAGGAAGATTATTCCCGATGTTGGGGAAGTCCAGAACTAGGGGTCACAGTTTATGAATAAGAGGGAAGTCTTTTAGGACCGAGATGAGAAAATCATTTTTTACACAGAGAGTGGTGAATCTGTGGAATTCTCTGCCACAGAAGGTAGTTGAGGCCAGTTCATTGGCTATATTTAAGAGGGAGTTAGATGTGGCCCTTGTGGCTAAAGGGATCAGGGGGTATGGAGAGAAGGCAGGGACGGGATACTGAGTTGGATGATCAGCCATGATCATATCGAATGGCGGTGCAGGCTCGAAGGGCCGAATGGCCTACTCCTGCACCTATTTTCTATGTTTCTATGTTCTGCATCTGATTTCTCTCTGAACAGATCTTTCCAATTTCTCCAAATGGACGTCCAAAGCCAAAAAGTACAGAGAAGCAGAATATGGGAAAGATGATATAAACAGCTGAAAAGAATAATCTGAAATAACAATGATATGACACAGCTATTAGTTAAAGGCATTCTCTGTTTGGTATTCCATTTTGTTTAAAGACGTCATAGAGATGATTGTCTAGATTAACCAGGATCACAATTGGAATGGGAAACTCTAGTCATGGGAAGAGAGAGAGATGAGATATTAGAAAGCCAGAAGCCAAGAGAATGTTTATTTGAGGTTTTTAAAGTTGTGTTCAGTTTAACGAAGTAAAGAATAAACAAGGCCTTTGTCTTCAGGGTAGGGTGTTACTGGTAAGTGATCAATATAAAATTTTCTCGAAGAGTGAGGAGAAAGATTCTGAGAAAGATCTTTGCACAGAATTTTCCTGGACTATGGAATGCTTTACCATGGAGAATTGAGACAATTTGACCTTACAACATATAGATACATTTTGAAAAGCTTTTAGGAATGTTTCATCTGTCCGTATAGTGAAAGAATGATTTATATTTAGTTCTAATCTATTACAGAAGATGGGAGTAATTTATCCATAATGAATGATTTGTGTGACTTTTAATTAGTTAAGTGCCACAATAAATTGACATGAAGAAATGCATCGTATGTTCAACAGAAAAACAAGCATTCGTTCCAACCAGTTCATTTAAGTTCCATCTGAGCCTCCTTTATTAAATGCCTTTAATTAGCATAACTTAGTTCAGCCTTCCTACGGAACTGTCTCCTTAAATGTAAGTTGCTTCATTTACTTCCTATGATGGTGAATTTTACATTCTCACCAATTTAGGTAAATAACTTATTTTCTAAATTTGCTATTTGATGCCTTGGTGACTACTTTCTATTCATGGCCTCCACAACGAGAAGCACCATGCCTATTAAAATCTCTCATTATTTTAAAGACCCCAATTTGCTCCCAGCCTCCTGTTTTGAATGAGAACCCATTCTGTCTTTCCTGGTGCATATAATCTCGGAGTTAAGATATGATGTTTCCATTAGTGGGAGAGTCTAGAACTAGCTTCAGAATTAAAGGACGTTCTTTTAGGAAGGTGACAAGGAGAAATTTCTTAGTCAGAGAGTGGTGAATCTGTGGAATTCTTTGGCACAGAAGGCTGTAGCACCAAGTTAGTAGATATTTTTAAGGCAAAGATAGATTGATTCGTGATTAGTACAGGTGTCAGAGGTTATAGGTAGAAGACAGGAGAAGAGGGTTAGGAGAGATAGATCGGACATGATTGAATGGCGGAGTATACTTGATGGGCCGAATGGCCTAATTCTACTCCTATTCCAGCATGCACCAAACGCCTGCTGGATAAACTCCAGGAAAACATCAAATGGGCACGAATGGAGATTAAACCCAGCAAATCCTGGAGTATTTCCATCGTCATAGGCCGGCTCACTGACGAAAGGTTCCGCATTAATAATGAGACAATACCAACTGTCCTGGAGAAGCCTCTCAAAAGCCTCGGGCGATGGTACACCGCATACCTCAAGGATGCAGAGCAGGTGGAACAACTCAGGCAGGATACAATCAGTGGCCTCAAGCAAATCAACAACACTGCTCTCCCAGGGAAGCTGAAGCTTTGGTGCCTTCAATTCGGTCTACTGCCCTGACTCGTGTGGCCAATTACCATCTACGAGGTCACTTTTTCCCATGTCAACCTGCTGGAAAGACTGGTGAACTCACAAGTGAGGAAGTGGCTTGGGCTACCGAGATGCCTCAGCAGCATAGGGCTCTATGGGAATGGAGCCCTCCCACTGCCAGTCTCAAGCCTGGTGGAGGAATACAAATGTGCCAAAGTGAGGCTGGACATGACACTATCAGAATCCCGGGACCCAATAATAAGAGGTGTCGCTCCAACCCTAGCAACAGGGAAGAAATGGACTCCAGCAGCAGTGGTACTGGACGCAAAATCCGCCCTCCGACACCGGGATATAGTGGGCCATGTCCAACAAGGCGAGTGGGCTTTGGCCTGGGAGCAATGAAACCTACCTGGCAAAAGGCTACTCCAGCTGAACGTCGGCACCTGGTGGTGGAGGAGGTGCGCCACCAGGAAGAGGCAGCCAGGTGTGCCAAGGCCATATCCCAAGCCAAACATGGCCGCTGGATGAGGTGGGATGGCGTTGAGAGGAGGAAGATCACATGGAGAGATCTGTGGAGCATGGAGTCAAATATGTTGAGCTTCATTATCAGAGCCACATATAGAAACATAGAAACATAGAAAACAGGTGCAGGAGTAGGCCATTCGGCCCTTCGAGCCTGCACCGCCATTCAATGTGATCATGGCTGATCATCCAACTCAGTATCCCGTACCTGCCTTCTCTCCATACCCCCTGATCCCCTTAGCCACAAGGGCCACATCTAACTCCCTCTTAAATATAGCCAATGAACTGGCCTCGACTACCTTCTGTGGCAGAGAGTTCCACAGATTCACCACTCTCTGTGTGAAAAATGTTTTTCTCATCTCGGTCCTAAAAGACTTCCCCCTTATCCTTAAACTGCGACCCCTTGTTCTGGACTTCCCCATGACGTCCTTCCCTCTCCCACAAACCAAAATCTTTGGCTGGGAGAGGATCCAGCCTGCCCCCTGTGTGCAGTTCCAGCAAACCTCAAGCACATCCTGGTCGGTTGTAAGACCAGCCCAACACAAGGCAGATACACCTGGCGACACAACCAGGTGCTGAGGTGTTTGGCCGCTGAACTCGAGTGCAAGAGAGTTACCACCAACGCCATAACCATATAACCATATAACCATAACAGCACGGAAACAGGCCATCTCGGCCCTTCAAGTCCGTGCCGAACATTTTTTTTAATTACAATTTTTTTTTTTTTTTAATATAAATAAATACTTCCCCCTAGTCCCATCTGCCTGCACTCAGACCATAACCCTCCATTCCTTTCCCGTCCATATAACCATCCAATCTATTTTTAAAGGATAACAACGAACCTGCCTCCACCACTTCCACTGGAAGCTCATTCCACACAGCTACCACTCTCTGAGTAAAGAAGTTCCCCCTAATGTTCCCCCTTAACTTCTGTCCCTTAATTCTCAAGTCATGTCCCCTTGTTTGAATCTTCCCTACTCTCAATGGGAAAAGCTTATCCACGTCCACTCTGTCTAACCTGCTCATCATTTTAAAGACCTCTATCAAGTCCCCTCTTAACCTTCTGAGTCCCCTCTTAACCTTCTGGTTAAGAGGGGACTCAGAACCAGAAGGCCATGCCTATCAATGCCCAGATAACATTCCCGCAAATACCATCCTTCATCCGGGAAGGAGAGAAATGGAGGATTAACCCCTCGGCTCTCAACTCATGCCCACTGAACGCAGCCAGGGACTGGGAAATGCGTGTTGACCTAGGCCAGAGGCTTTCATTCCCAGTTGAAATCGCAGTTACCAACCTGCGACCAGACCTCGTTCTCTGGTCCAACTCCTGTCTGCGTGTTTTCATCATTGAGCTGACGGTCCCCATGGGACGAGGCGGTGGACGAGGCCTATGAAAGGAAAAAGGCTTCGATATTCAAACCTTGCAGCAGAGGCAGAGGAGAGAGGTTGGAGTGTAAGGGTTCGTCCAGTGGAGGTGGGGTGCAGGGGCTTTGTAGCCAATTCCACCGCAAGGCTCCTGAGGGAAGTAGGAGTCACTTGCCAATGGAGCAATGGAGCAGTCACTGGCTGTGGCTGAAGAGGAAAGATGCTGTCTGGGCTGCCACGTGACCACCTAGAGGCTAACCATAAGACACACACCCAGGTCTGATCACCCTGCGGTGGGCCTGCCTCGACTGAGGGGGTCTTGTGGTAAAAGGCCGATGCACCCAGTGACGTTGAGGTACACAACTGAAGATGCGTCTGATTGGTAGCAAAATCACCCAGTGGTCACCCCCAAGAATACCAAATGTCAATTGTAGTGAAGAACCTTAGGGATTGTAACATCCAGTCCTACTAATCAATCTTGCCTATTTCCTTCGCTCCATAGATGCTGCTGCACCCGCTGAGTTTCTCCAGCATTTTTGTGTACCTACTAATCAATCTCATGACCTTATGATCATTTGTTTGCAACTCCAGTGCCTCAATGTTCCTTGTTGTTGAACATTAAACATTGCTGGGAAAGTAAAGATTTAGTTGATTGGATGAAAAGCTTAGGACTCTTGCATCAGGCACAAGACGAAGGTTCGGAGAAAATGTGAGGGTGGTGAGATTTCAAAACCAATTCACATTCACAATCTTACCTAAAAATGGCCAAAACACTCTCAAATATAATCATTTGTACGACGTCTTTGTTAAAATCAATTATTAAATGGATTGCCAGTAAGATTAATTGAACACAATCAGCACCAAACATAAAACAAGGTAATTTGCACACTTTGGTTCCCACACATTCAAAGTGCCTGAAAATACGAGCATTTATTTCAAGAGGACCAGAATACATAAACGGGGATGTAATGCTGAGGCTCTACAAGGCGCTGGTCCCCGCATTTCGGAATATTGTGAGCAATTTTGGGTCCCATATTTGAGGAAGGATGTGCTGGCTCTGGAGAGGAGGTTTACAAGAATTATCCCAAGAATGAGTGGGTTAACCTATGATGAGCGCTTGCCGGCACTGGGCCTGTACTCGCTGGAGTTTAGAAGGATGAGGGGGGACCTCATTGAAACTCTACCGAATAGTGAAAGGCCTGGATAGAGTGGATGTGGAGACGATGTTTCCATCAGTGGGAGAGTCTGGGACCAGAGGTCATAGCCTCGGAGTTAAAGGACGTTCCTTCAGGAAGAAGATGAGGAGGAATTTCTTTAGTCAGAAGGTGTTGAATTTGTGGAATTCATTACTTCAATGAGGCTGCAGAGGCCGTCCCAAAGGATATTTTTTAAAGAGATTAATATGTTCTTGATTACTATGGGTGTTGGGAATTATGGGGAGAAGGCAGGAGAATGGGTTTAGGAGTGAGAGATAGATCTCGATGGGCCGAATGGCTTAATTCTGCTCATACCACTTGACCTTATGATTGTGGTTGAGGTTACTCTTAAAGGAACAAATATAAATGTTGAATTTGTTACCAATTCGGAGAAGCTGCAACTGACAGGTTAACTAAAGGCAGCCGGCTGTAATGACAAAGAAATCTGGGGCACACATGGAAATGAGATCTATATGATCTAAAGTGGAATATATGTCAGATGGAAGTCACGAGGTATAGCTTGCCTGGGAGCATTCATGAATGAAGATAAAGATTTCTTTAAAAGATGTAGAGGCTCCTGATGGATAAGTCACTTTCAGAATGACGTCAGCTGTTACTCATTTGACTCTAAAACAATGTTGACTGGTACTTAAATAGGATATCCCTCTCCCTCCCCCCGCCCCACTGTTCTCTCTCCCGCCACGGAGGAGGATAACGTGTAGGGACCCTGGAGTTGGTCATTCCAAACATGGCCCGCTTGAACTATACACTTTAAATCTTGCAGAAGTAGATCTAACATTTGCCGAGCAACCTTTTTACACAGAGGGTGGTGAGTGCCTGGAATGAGCTTCCAAGGTTAGTGGTTGAGGCAGATACAATAGTGGCATTTAAGAGGATTTTGGATAGGGGTATGGATGTGCAAGGTATGGAGAGATATGAATTATGCGCAGGTAGATAAGAGATGGTTGAAGCATCATGTTCGGCATGGACTTTGTGGGCTGAAGAGCCTCTTCTTGTGCTGTATGTTCTATGTGAAGACTTCCTTCTGCAATAATGGGCAATGCAATGCTAGGGCCAGACAGGCTCATCTGAATTTTGTGAAAATGTCATCTAAATACACGCGGTGTGTACACAAGCAACTGCAGATGCTAATTTACAACAACAAAAAGACTTAAAATGCCAGAATAAGTCAGCAGGTCAGGCAGCATCTCTGAGGAAGGATGTGCTGGCTCTGGAGAACGTGGATAGGTGACGTTTCAGGTCAAGACACTTCTTCAGACACTACAAATGTGGTGTGTCTCTGTATGTGTAGGTAGGAACTGCAGATGCTGGTTTAAACCAAAGATAGGCACAAAATGCTGGAGTAACTCAGCAGAACAGGCAGCATCTCTGGAGAGAAGGAACGAGAGAAGGAGCCCATTCCTTCTCTCCAGAAATGGTGCCTGTTCCACTGAGTTACTCCAGCATTTTGTGTGTCTCTGTATGTTAGTGTGTTCTTTGATGGCCTGTTGTGCTTAGTTCCACCATGTGCCCAGTGTATTGGTAAGTACTTTGTTCAGGAAACGTGCGGAAAGTAGGATCAATTTTCTGATCTAAGTGCACACAAATGTTGCAGCGTACCAAAGAATTCTGAGGCCCTTGGTTTACGAATTTAATTTAGTGAAATTTTGTTTCTTCTGCATGATCCTCCTTAGCAAACAACTTGACATGAATCTTTGTTCGTATAAAGCAATGCCTGCCAACTCTAAAAGAAGAAACTGTGGTATTAATTTCCTATTTCGCAATTCCAACTGATATAACTTCCTTTCTGTAAAGCGACCTGTTATTTTTGGAACTCATTTTCTGGTTATTACGTGTGTGAAGGCCTGTGCGCATGTGTTTATGTCACGAGTACTTGTGTCACCTGATTACAAGTTGCTTGCTATTGCCAATCAGATGGTGTTTACTCTGTTACTATTCACATTGCTGTCAATAAGGGCTGACACCAGAGGAATATTTTTTAGTTTAGTGTAGAGATACAGCGCGGTAGCAGGACATTCAGCCCACAGACCGATCAGCAATCTCTGTGCGCTAATAACACTGTCCGACACGCACGAGGGACAATTTGTTTATAGTGATACCAAGCCAATTCATCTACAAACCTGGAGTGTGGGAGGAAACCGGAGCTCCTGGTAGAAAACGCATGCAGGTCACGGGGAGAAGGTACAAAACTCCATACAGACAAGCACCCAAAGTCAGGATTGAACCCGGGTCTCTGGCGCTGTAAGGCAACCACTTTACTGCTGTGCCATCATGCCGCCCATAAACATAGCCAATCTGTGGGGCAAGGGGTCGATTAACCCAGGAACTGAAGAGCAATGCTTTTGTTTGCAAATTAGCAAGACGATAATACAACAGTTTGCAATGGAACACACTTTTGTGTGTTTGTGATAATTACTTCAGATTCTTTCCAATTTTGTAATCCTTCGGAAAAAGCATTTAAAGACGGAAGCTGTGATTATATAGAATCCCTCACAGGCTAAAGTGTTTTAGTACTTTGTGAAGTGTAACAAGATTAAACGCCCAAACCCCAGCCCCGATCATCACCCAATGTTCAGTGCTTTTCTGTCTTGTGATTTAATGTCCAGGCCTGTCCCCGCCAAATGGCTGGTGAATATTCAGCAACCGTTATTGCTTAATGCTACAAATTATCCTGTGGCCAATTCCCAGAGGAAAGATGCAGGACCAGACATTAAAAAAAAGAAAATCCATTGGTGGTTCGTCAACACCTTCGGGACCCTTTGGGACTCTGTGGTATCGATGGGCGTTAGCTTGGATTACTGTCAGACTGAATATCAATAAATCTCTTCAGCCAAAAGCACAATTACCAGAATGCAACTTTGCCATGCTGTTGTGCAATGAATGTCTTGTAACATTTCAAATTCTTCCCAAAGAATAACATTTGATGCTGGGGTAACTCAGCAGGACAGGCGGCATCTCTGGAGAGAAGGAATGTGTGACATTTCAGGTCGAGACCCTTCTTCAGTCCTACCTTCCATTTAAGCCGGCATCTGCAGTTCTTTCCTGCACAAGGTGGTTATTTTGGTGGAGTGGACTGTAAATAGATGGTCTCTGATATAAAACCCCTGCTGAAAGCTGGACTTTTGAGCAGACTAATTTTGGATTTTTGTCATTTGAACTGGGCTCTTTTTTTTACGGGAGCATCGTGATTATTGCCATCCATAATTGTCCTTGAGCTGCCACCTTGAGATGCTACAATGCAACCTGTCAAGATACTCCCACAGTGCAATCAAAGGGTTTCAAAGGTCTTATATTGTCACATGCAGCAATTAAGGTGCAGTGATATGCAAATGACCATACAGCCATACGGGGGGAAAAAAGCAACAAGACACACAACTACATAAAATTTAACATTTTTAACAGTTAACAGTTAACAAACTCCCGCAGCTTGGAGTCCCCGAAGTCGGTCTCTGACCAGAGACCCATGCAGGTAGCACCCGAGATCAGGATTGAAACTGGGTTGCTAGAGCCTTAAGGGCCTGTCCCACTATACGAGTTTACCCCAAGAGCTCTCCCGAGTTTTAAAAAAAAAATCAAACTCTTGGTAAGCACGAGGAATGTACGTAGCGGGCACGTCTCTTAGCGGCTCGTAACGCTAAAGGCAGGTACTTGGGAATCGCGGTAAACTCGTGAAGTTTTTTCAACATGTTGAAAAATGTCCACGAGAGCCCCGAGTACCTACGAGCGGCTATTACCATAATTCTCCAAGTTCAAATCAGGGGAAACCCGGGTGAACTCATGAATTACCTCGTACAGTGGGACAGGCCCTTTAGGACTAACTGTTGCATCAATATGCTGCCAAATGAGTAGTGTTTAGTGCTTCAGCTGTCCATTTTAATTGACTCTTTTTTTACTATGAGCCAAGGCTAGATGATATTGAAGATGAATAAATGGACTTTATTCTTAACGGCATTACCCACATAAAATGAAGGTGCAGTTATTGAAATGTGCATTAAAGTACATCCATTTTGGCTTCTGTCTGTGTCATTACTACAGAGCTTTGTTGAATATTGATTGGATAACCTTTTACTATGGTGCAGTGACTTCACTGCAGATCATCCGTCCAACACTGGCCTGATGGGGAATTCCACACAGCTTTACTCATTCTTGGCTGCTTTTCAAAATAGAGAGAGTACAGAGGAGATTTACTAGAATGTTGCCTGGGTTTCAGCACCAACGTTACAGAGAAAGGTTGAACAAGATAGGTCTTTATTCTTTGGAGCGCAGAAGGTTAAGGGGGGACTTGATAGAGGTCTTTAAAATGATGAGCGGGTTAGACAGAGTGGACGTGGATAAGCTTTTTCCATTGAGAGTAGGGAAGATTCAAACAAGAGGACATGATTTGAGAATTAAAGGACAAAAGTTTAGGGTTAACATGAGGGGGAACTTCTTTACTGAGAGAGTGGTGGCTGTGTGGAATGAGTTTCCAGTGGAGGCAGGTTTGATTTTATCATTTAAAAATAAATTGGATAGGTATATGGACGGGAAAGGAATGGAGGGTTATGGTCTGAGTGCAGGTAGATGGGTCTAGGTGAGAATAAATGTTCGGCACGGACTAGAAGGGCCGAGATGGCCTGTTTCCGTGCTGTAATTGTTATATGGTTATATGGTAAACCCGCATCATGGCAGACTTGAGGTAGTAACAATTAAAAGTTAACATAAACATCCACCACAGCCGATTGCCCACATTCCCCACTGTGATGGAAGGCAAAAAATTCCAATCTTTTTTCCTTTTTATTCTCTCGCGGTCGGGGTGGTCGAACCATCCGTCGGGGCGATCGACACTCCCGCATCGGCCGGCCGGAATCCCCCGCGTTTGGGCGATCGAAACTCCCGCGTCGGAGCGGTCAAACTCCCGCGGCTTGGAGTCCCCGAAGTCGGTCTCTGACCAGAGACCACGGGCTCTGTGATGTTCAGTCCGCAAGCACCCACGGTTGGTGCTCTGAGGTCGACTCCTGGAAAAGGGATCGCGGGCTCCGCAATGTTAAAGTCCCATCGGCTCCCTGCGGTCGAGCTCTCGAAAGACGGCCTCCAGCAAAGGCCGACAACTCCTCGATGTTAGGCTGCATCCCTTTCTTGTTCCTCAGCTCCACCCATATCACCTCACTCGATGAACCATCCGTAATGTTACCTCTTAAAACAGCAGACATTCTCCTTAACCTACAATGCAATCCCCCCCTCCTCTTTTTCCCTCACCCCTGTCTCTCCTGAAGCTCCTGTACCCCAGAACATTGTGCCGACAGTCCTGCCCCTCCCTGAACTAGGTTTCAGTCATGGCCACAACATCCCAGTCGCTCGTATCTATCCATGCCCTAAGCTCATGTGCCTTAGATTGCTTCCGATGTTGGGGAAGTCCAGGACAAGGGGTCACAGCTTAAGGATAAGGGGGAAATCCTTTAAAACCGAGATGAGAAGAACTTTTTCACACAGAGAGTGGTGAATCTCTGGAACTCTCTGCCACAGAGGGTAGTCAAGGCCAGTTCATTGGCTATATTTAAGAGGGAGTTAGATGTGGCCCTTGTGGCTAAAGGGATCAGAGGGTATGGAGAGAAGGCAGGTACGGGATACTGAGTTGCATGATCAGCCATGATCATATTGAATGGCGGTGCAGGCTCGAAGGGCCGAATGGCCTACTCCTGCACCTAATTTCTATGTTTCTATGTTTCTATGTTTACCCTTGCAATACAATACGTGCAGTTTAAACCAACCCTCATTCCTCCCTCTCAGCCTTTCACCTGCCTATTCTGTCCACTAACCTTTCCCACACCACCCTCCATACCAACTTCTAGCCTCTCACGTACCTCTGTCCTGCACGAGATCCCACCCCACTGCCAATCTAGTTTAAGCCCTCTCGTGTTGCATTCGCAAACCTTCCCGCTAGGATTGGTCCCCCTCCAGTTTGGGTGCAACACGTCTGTAGGTTATTTGGCTTCTGTAAATTGTCCCAAGTGTGTAGGAGTGTCTGTTTATCCTATTTGGCTTCTGTAAATTGTCCCTGGCGTACGTGGGTGATCAGTGGTTGGCGTGAACCCGGTGAGCCGAAGGGTCTGTTTCCACGCTGTATCTCTCAAGTTTAAACCAGCAGAAAGCTCGCTGACAGAGTTTGCAAATTTGCAACTGAGTGAGCTCCTGTGTCCGATTTTCCGGGCCCGTGGGGAGGAAGCACACGCGATTGTTCTTGCCGCTAAAGAATACAAAATATCAAGTCCCCACTGGGAGGGCAGTGATGGCTGAAAGATTGATATCACAGCGCCTTGGGCTTTACTATTTTCAAGGGTCATGGATTGAAGAGTTATCTTGCTTTCTTGTAAGTGGTGCCACTGGCTTTCCAATCCTCATTCAATTTAGAAATTCGTAACGTCACTTGGAACATGATTTGTATGTTTGCTGTTGGAAAGGATGGAGTTAATGGCATTCAGATGTTTTATGTTGATGTCAAAGAGTCACAGAGTGATACAGTGTGGAAACAGGCCCTTCGGCCCAACTTGCCCACACCAGCCAACATGTCCCAGCTACACTAGTCCCACCTGTCAGCATTTGGTCCATATCCCTCCAAACCTGCCCTATCCATGAACCTGTCTAACTGTTTCTTAAACGTTGGGATAGTCCCAGCCTCAACCACCTCCTCTGGCAGCTCGTTCCATACACCCACCACCCTTTGTGTGAAAAAGTTACCCCTCAGATTCCTATTAAATCTTTTCCCCTTCACCTTGAACCTCTGTCCTCTGGTCCTCGATTCCCCTACTCTGGGCGAGAGACTCTGTGCATCGACCCAATCTATTCCTCCCATGATCTTATACACCTCTATAAGATCACCCCTCATCCTCCTGCCCTCCAAGGCCCTGGCAACATCCTCGTAAAATTGTTCTCTCAGACAATACGTGACCAGTTCATTTTTTTTTTTTATAGCTGTGTATTTTCACAATATCATAATTATTCCTTCTGCATTTTTTGCTTAAAAAAAAAAGTATTGTAAATTCTGGTATGGTGCAGGGGGGAAAGGTGATCCATGGTCATTGGTGCTAGTTCTGATCTGTTCTCAACCTTTACATACCTCGGGTTTCCCATCTCCCCTCGACTCTCAGTCTGAAGAAGAGTCTCGACCTGAAACGTCACTTTTTCCTTTTCACCAGAGATGCCGCCTGACCCACTGAGTCACTCCAGTCACTCCAGGAGATCACGCGGTTCTTGGGGTGGAGAGGGGTGATAGCGGTATAAAGGGGAGGGTAGTGTCTTGTGTTCTGTGTCTTGTGTCTACTGTTTGTGGGTAGGGGTGTTTGTTTGGTGTTCAGCCATGAGCGAATGGCGGTGCGGGCTCGATGGGCCTGGTGGTCTGCTCTCGCACCTACTTTCTATGATTCTATGATTCTATGATTCTATGATTGTGTCTATCTTCGGTGTCAAACAGAACCTGCCGTTCCGTCCTAAATCTGGAGGTATGCCTTCTTGAAACCTCCGGATCTCTTGCCTGATGGGAGAGGGGAGAAGATGGAGTGGCCAGGGTGACGTGTGAATAGGACTTGAATTAGGCCGTGGCCAGGATGGTTTTTAAGAAGTCCTCACCTTTCACCCCACCAGCCGTCACATACAACAAGTGATCCTCCGTCAGTTTCGCCACCTCCAACGTGACCCCACCACTCACCACATCTTCCCATCTCCCCCATGTCTGCCTTCCGCAAAGACCGCTCCCTCCGTAACTCCCTTGTCAATTCTTCCCTTCCCTCCCGTACCACCCCCTCCCCGAGCACTTTCCCTTGCAACCGCAAGAGATGCAACACTTGTCCCTTCACCTCCCCCCTCGACTTCATTCAAGGACCCAAGCAGTCGTTCCAGGTGCGACAGAGGCTCACCTGCATCTCCTCCAACCTCATCTATTGCATCCGCTGCTCTAGATGTCAGCTGATCTACATCGGTGAGACCAAGCGGAGGCTTGGTGATCGTTTCGCCGAACACCTCCGCTCGGTCCGCAATGGCCAACCTGACCTCCCAGTGGCTCAGCACTTCAACTCCCCCTCCCATTTCATATCCAACCTCTCTGTCCTGGGTCTCCTCCATGGCCAGAGCAAGCAACACCGGAAATTGGAGGAACAGCACCTCATATTCCGCTTGGGGAGTCTGCATCCTGGGGGCATGAACATTGAATTCTCCCAATTCTGTTAGCCCTTGCTGTCTCCTCCCCTTCCTCAGCCCTCGGGCTCTCTCCTCCCATCCCTCAGCCCTCGGGCTCCTCCTCCGCCTTTTTCCTTTCTTCTCCCCACCCCCCCCATCAGTCTGAAGAAGGGTTTCGGCCCGAAACGTTGCCTATTTCCTTCGCTCCATAGATGCTGCTGCACCCGCTGAGTTTCTCCAGCATTTTTGTGTACCTTTGGTTTTTAAGAACCTTGGGTTTAAGAAGTAGAATGGGGGAGACCAAGCCTGCTCAAGAATGATGCATTTGTTGCCTCTGGATGTGATTGCGGAGTGGGGAGCCATCTGTACCCTCATCTATAAGTTGTTGCTGTGGATTCCAAAGCCCTTAATGTCTTGGAATAAGTCATGTCGTCCTATGGATTGGCTGTCCTTAGTCTGCAAACTAGATGTGTCTTTCAGTTAAAAGTTATGATTCCTCCAATACATCCTTGTGCTTCACAACGATTCAAAGAAGTTCCGAAGATTGTGCACCTGGAACAATGTGTACCTCAACTCACAACGCAAAAGGAGACAATTCAACCCATCTAGACGGATAAGGTGGATGTGGAGAGGTTGTTTCCACTAGTGCGAGGGTCTAGGACCCGAGGTCATCGCCTCAAAATAAAAGCACGTTCCTGATGAGGAATTTCTTTAGTCAGAGGGTGGTGAATTCATTGCCACAGAAGGCTGTGGAGGCCAAGTCAATGGATATTTTTAAGGCATAGATAGATAGATACTTGATTAATACGGGTGTCAGGGGCTATGGGGAGAAGGGAGGAGAATGGAGTTAAGAGGGGAAGATGGATCAGGCCGAGTAGACTTGATGGGCTGAATGGCCCTTATGAACTTACGCTGACTTTCAGAGCATTCCTTGGTCCAATTTTACCATCTTCTTTCCTATAACCTAGCCTCTCTCTTTCATCTTTGGGACATGAAAGGAAACCAAAGCACCTTGGAGAAGCTGATGCATTCACAAGGAGAATGCACAAATCCCATGCAGGTAGCCCCCGAGATCAGGATTGAAACTGGGTTGCTAGAGCCTTAAGGGGCTGTCCCACTATACGAGTTTACCCCAAGAGCTCTCCCGAGTTAAAAAAAAAAAAATCAAACTCTTGGTAAGTACGAGGAATGTACGTAGCGGGTACGTCTCTTGGTACGTCTCTTAGCGGCTCGTAACGCTAAAGGCAGGTACTCGGGAATCGCAGTAAACTCGTGAAGTTTTTTCAACATGTTGAAAAATGTCCACGAGAGCCCCGAGTACCTACGAGCGGCTATTACCATAATTCTCCGAGTTCAAATCAGGGGAAACCCGGGTGAACTCATGAATTACCTCGTACAGTGGGACAGGCCCTTTAGGACTAACTGTTGCATCAATATGCTGCCAAATGAGTAGTGTTTAGTGCTTCAGCTGTCCATTTTAATTGACTCTTTTTTTACTATGAGCCAAGGCTAGATGATATTGAAGATGAATAAATGGACTTTATTCCTAACGGCATTACCCACATAAAATGAAGGTGCAGTTATTGAAATGTGCATTAAAGTACATCCATTTTGGCTTCCGTCTGTGTCATTACTACTGAGCTTTGTTGAATATTGATTGGATAACCTTTTACTATGGTGCAGTGACTTTACTGCAGATCATCCGTCCAACACTGGCCTGATGGGGAATTCCACACAGCTTTACTCATTCTTGGCTGCTTTTCAAAATAGAGAGAGTACAGAGGAGATTTACTAGAATGTTGCCTGGGTTTCAGCACCAGAGTTACAGAGAAAGGTTGAACAAGATAGGTCTTTATTCTTTGGAGTGCAGAAAGTTAAGGGGGGACTTGATCAAGGTCTTTAAAATGATGAGAGGGATAGACAGAGTTGATGTGGATAAGCTTTTCCCATTGAGAGTAGGGAAGATTCAAACAAGAGGACATGATTTGAGAATTAAAGGACAAAAGTTTAGGGGTAACATGAGGGGGAACTTCTTTACTCAGAGAGTGGTGGCTGTGTGGAATGAGCTTCCAGTGGAAGTGGTGGAGGCAGGTTTGATTTTATCATTTAAAAATAAATTGGATAGGTATATGGACGGGAAAGGAATGGAGGGTTATGGTCTGAGTGCAGGTAGATGGGTCTAGGTGAGAATAAATGTTCGGCACGGACTAGAAGGGCCGAGATGGCCTGTTTCCGTGCTGTAATTGTTATATGGTTATATGGTAAACCCGCATCATGGCAGACTTGAGGTAGTAACAATCAAAACGGCCCCATAAAACAACTTCAGCCGTGCAATCTAAAATACTTTTTTGCTGTGTTGCTCTTGTATTTTTTATGTGTGGCCTGTTGAGTCAATTTGATCACATTGCCCTTGTTTTGAGAGGTAACATGGATTTAATTAATTATAAATAATTACTTAGTTTACTAATGCACACATACTTTAAAAAAAACTTCCCCCTTTGTTTTAGTTTTAGACAAAATCTTTATCGGATGGGAAAATAAGCTGTGAGTTTGTCAACTTAATCCACCATATTATACCACGCCCACCCAAGAGTCCAACATTCAATGATTGCTGAGAAATTATTATTAACGGCGGGGAGACAACATCTTTTAAGTAATGCAGGCAATTCAAAATTAATTATTAAGGGGTTCTTTGCCAGACAATGTTGATGGGAGTGAATCTGAAATAGACTGAACAAGGAGCACAAATGGCGGCGGAAATGTGGCGACACTTGGTGTGCCTGCCTCCGTGACGTCTACTATCCGTAGACTTGTGGAGTCATGCATTTTGGTAGTAGGCGTAGACTATTTTCTAAATCTAGAATCCAGAATTCGGAAGTGCAAAGGGATTTGGGAGTGCTGGTGCAGGATTCCCAAAATGTTACTCTGCAAGTCGAATCAGTAGTAAAGAAACCAAACTCAATGCTAGCATTTATTTCAAGAGGGCTTGTATACAAAAGCACAGGTGTAATGTTGAGGCTCTATAAGGCACTGGGAAGGCGGCATTTGGAATATTGTGAGCAATTTTGGGCACCATATCTGAGGAAGGATGTGCTGGCTCTGGAGAGGGTCCAGAGGAGGTTTACAAGAATGATCACTGGCATGAGTAGGTTAACGTATGATGAGCATTTGTCGGCACTGGGCCTGTACTCGCTGGAGTTTAGAAGAATGAGGGGGGACCTCATTGAAACATACAGAATAGTGAAAGGCTTGAATAGAGTGGATGTGGAGAGGATGTTTCCACTAGTGGGAGAGGCCAGGACTAGAGGTCATAGCCTCAGAATTAAAGGATGTTCTTTTAGGAAGGAAATGGAGGAATTTCTTTAGTCAGAGGCTGGTGAATCTGTGGAATTCTTTGCCACAGAAGGCTGTGGAGGGCAAGTCAGTGAATATTTTTAAGGCAGAGATAGATAGATTTCTTGATTAGTACATGTGTCAGAGGTTATGGGTAGAAGGCGTAGACTTGATGGGCTGAATGGCCTAATTCTACTCCTATCACTTATGTATGACCTTATGACTACAACCCATGCACTTTTGGACCTATTTATGATAGTGCTCAGGATTTGTTCTGAATTGTATACAAAACAAAGAACTTCACTGTATCTAGGTACATGTGAAAACAAAGTTCCATTGTACATTTGAATGGAGTAAGGACAGAACTCTGTAGAATAATGCTCTTCAGAGGGGCTGGAACAAGGTAGCCTTGAATCCATATCTAACATTTCATTAAAATTTTAACCCATTATGTCATTGACAATAGACAATAGACAATAGGTGCAGGAGTAGGCCATTCGGCCCTTGGAGCCAGCACCACCATTCAATGTGATCATGGCTGATCATCCCCAATCAGTACCCCGTTCCTGCCTTCTCCCCATATCCCCTGACTCCGCTATTTTTAAGAGCCCTATCTAGCTCTCTCTTGAAAGCATCCAGAGAACCTACCTCCACCGCCCTCCGAGGCAGAGAATTCCACAGACTCACAACTCTCTGTGAGAAAAAGTGTTTCCTCGTCTCCGTTCTAAATGGCTTACTCCTTATTCTTAAACTGTGGCCCCTGGTTCTGGACTCCCCCAACATCGGGAACATGTTTCCTGCCTCTAGCGTGTCCAAACCCTTAACATCTTATATGTTTCAGATCCCCTCTCATCCTTCTAAACTCCAGAGTGTACAAGCCCAGCTGCTCCATTCTCTCAGCATATGACAGTCCCGCCATCCCGGGAATCAACCTTGTAAACCTACGCTGCACTCCCTCAATAGCAAGAATGTCCTTCCTCAAATTAGGGGACCAAAACTGCACACAATACTCCAGGTGTGGTCTCACTAGGGCTCTGTACAACTGCAGAAGGACCTCTTTGCTCCTATATTCGACTCCTCTTGTTATAAAAGCCAACATGCAATTCGCTTTCTTCACTGCCTGCTGTACCTGCATGCTTACTTTCATAGACTGATGAACAAGGACACCCAGATCCCGTTGTACTTCCCTTTTTCCCAACTTGACACCATTTAGATAGTAATCAGCCTTCCTGTTTTTGCTACCAAAAGTGGATAACCTCACATATATCCGCATTAAACTTCATCTGCCATGCATCTGCCCACTCCCCCAACCTGTCCAAGTCACCCTGCACTCTCATAGCATCCTCCTCACAGTTCACACTGCCACCCAGCTTTGTGTCATTTGCAAATTTGCTAATGTTGCTTTGAATGCTTTAAAATATTTCAGCTGAAGACCAACAAAAATGGCTTTCGGAAATCTTTGAATTTATATCTAAAAGCTTATTTCAGAATATATCTCAACAGGCTATGTTTGCTGTTATTCATGGGTCGTGCAGATCGCTTGTGACACCAACATTTATTGCCTATCTCCGTTGCCCTTGAGAACATGATGATGAGCTACCGACTGAAAGTGGACAATGTGTACATGAGGCTGTTACCTAAGATGTTATTCCAGGAACCTGATCCGACAATTACATAGGAATGTCGATATATATGTCCACATCAGCATTGATTGCTCATAAACATGATCACACAGCTGCATACTGGTATAAAACAAGAGACCTTAACTGGAGACTGAGATGAAGAATAAGCCTAGCGTCGAATGCAGATAATAAAATGCAGAATAAGAGGATGAATAAGATCAATGTCAGTAGCAGAAAATGAAAACAATTGGCATAAACTCCTATGACTACCGAAGGTGACAAGACTGAGATGTAACAATAGTTTTTCATTGGCAACGTATCGGAGGAGCTGTGATCAGGGAAGAATGATTATGAAGTGCAGTATGATAATGTTGATATGTGACCCAGTGCGGTCTGAACCAGCTTTATATAGTCCAGGAAATTATATATTTTAAACAACAGATTCTGGAAATCTGAAATGAAGCAGCAATGAAAGCTGGAAACATTCAGCAAGCAGGTCAGCAGATATTGTGGAAGGAGAAATAGAGCCCAAACTCTTCATCAGAACGAACCGAACCAGCAATGCATTATAATCCTTTGCTCACAATGTCAGGCATTTGACATTTGAAATAATATTTTTGAATTCAATGTATTTTGTGCAAATCTGACTCTCGCTCCTCTAATTCTGTCTCCTGAACGGAATCACCTTTTATCTGTAAATTGAGCACAGTTGACATTGTGTGAAGGTCCAGTATCTTTGGTGTTCTCATGCTACCCAAGCAACCCAGAGGTCAGGGAGTGCAACCCCATAATTCATAACCATTCAAATGTTGGCCAGCAACCATTTATTGTGAAAAACAAAAGAAAACATAGAAGGGAACTTCTTACCCCCACCACTGCTTTCTTACCCCTCCCCCCCCCAGTAAACCATCCCCCACCCCTGTGCCCCACTTAGCACTCGTACCAAGTTCTCTCCTCCCCCCCCCCTCCCACCCCCCTCCACCCTCCACTACATTCCTAACTCTTCAATTGTCTCACACTTCCTGCCTCTTCATCACTGGCCTTTGTCCAAACATCTGCCCATCAACCTCCTGGCAACTCTATCCACCTGTCACTCCTCTTGTCCAGCTTTCTTTCACCCCATTCTCCCCCCCCTCCCCTCCCCCATAATCAGTCTGCAGAAGGGTCCCAACCCAAAATATCACCTATCCATGTTCTCCAGATATTGTCTTACCAATTGAGGTACTCCTGCACCTTGTCTTTTTTGTTCAAGAAGGAAATGCAGATGCTGGAAAATCGAAGGTAGACAAAAATGTTGGAGAAACTCAGCGGGTGCGGCAGCATCTATGGAGCGAAGGAAATAGGCAACGTTTCGGGCCGAAACCCTTCTTCAGAAGAAGGGTCTGAAGAAGGGTCTGAAGAAGGGGTTCGTCCCGAAACGTTGCCTATCTCCTTCGCTCCATAGATGCTGCCGCACCCGCTGGGTTTCTCCAGCACTTTTGTCTACCTCGTCTTTTTTGTGCCCCATCGACACTAGTCCTACCTGCATGTGTTTCCCCATACCCCTCTAAACCTTTCCTTTCCAGGGTAGAGGATGACTTCAATGCCAAAGAGTGATGCATGGGCCATTTTCCGGTTGGCTGGCTACAATTCCTGGAGGGCTGAAGCCCCAGCTATTTACAAAGTATCTAACGTAGATGAAGGGGCCAGGTGTACAATTTATATGTTTGTTAGCGGGCGAGACGGTGGTGCAGCGGCAGAGCTCCTGCCTCGCCGCCCCCACAGACCCAGGTTCGATCCTGACCATGGGTGCTGTCAGTGCGGGCTCCTGTGACCACCTGGGTATTCCTGGGTATTCCAGTCCCCTCGCTCGCTAAAGACATGCAGGCCCGCAAGCCAATTCGCAAATTATCCCCAACGGGCAGGATGCGAAAGTAGGATAACACAGAACCAACGCACGGGTGATCGATGGTCAGCATGGACCCGGCAGGTATCGTCATACATACTACTTACATCACAAGTCATTTTCCATGCTTATTTCTATGATTTTTACAGCTGTTTCTGCAGTGATGCCCCTGCCCTGCTTTAACACATTTAATGCTTCATCTATTAATTTGGGCGGTCACATTTTTAAATCTATTTCTCTATTGTTTGCTCAATCTCCTGGGCATTATTATTTCTTCATGATTAATTCTGGCGATTACGTTATCATTTCACTGCAAATATATGTCCCTTGATATTTACATTCAAGTCAATGTAAAACATCGCTGTGCACCATTTTAAACAAGGGACAAGGTGGTTCTCCCCAGAGTTCTGGCCAATTCCTATCCTTCCATCAATAATGCTGAACTACCTCCTTATTTTCACACTGCGGAATGCGGATTGTGGGACCTTGCTAAGGGCATTTTGCTTTCCATATTTCCCACAGAACAGCGGGGAATGCACATCAGAACAATTTCATGAGCCGTGAAATGCAGTCTCCATAAAATAGAAGTCATGTTTTAACTGCAAGTCATGCTTCTTTCTGATCTCCCTTCTCAAACATCAAATATAACACCCAATAGAACATTGGCAGGTAGTAAAATTTCCCAGCCAGACATAAACCTGACGCAGTTTAATATGAGTAGCGAGAGATGAATATTGATTTCTCTAACTTCAAGTAACCCTTGCATCCCCTCTCTCTCTGTCCCTCTCCCACCCTCGTCAAAGTACTAATTTCACTGTCGTCCTGCTGAGATTCACTGTTTGTATTACTCGTTATCACCTTCTCCACAGCCAACAATGGACCATTGTGGGCTCCACCTTTCCTTGATCATCGTTGCTGGCTTTGAACTGCCCTTTTGCATATCTTTCATGAATTTGTTCTACCTTTTCATATCTCTCAATAGACAATAGGTGCAGGAGTAGGCCATTCGGCCTTTTGAGCCTGCACTGCCATTCAATGTGATCATGGCTGATCATCCCCAATCAGTACCCCGTTCCTGCCCACTCCCCATATCCCTTGACTCGCTATCTTTAAGAGTTCTATCCAACTCTCTCTCTTGAAAGCATCCAGAGAACCGGCCTCCACCGCTTTCTGAGGCAGAGACTTCAACAGACTCACGACTCTCTGTGAGAAAAAGTTTTTCCTCATCTCCGTTCTACACGGCTTACTCCTTATTCTTAAACTGTGGCCCCCGGTTCTGGACTCTCCCAACATCGGGAGCATGTTTCCTGCCTCTAGAGTGTCCAAATCCTGAATAATCTTATATGTTTCAATAAGATCCCTTCTCATACTTCTAAATTCCAGAGTATACAAGCCCAGGAGCTCCATTCTATCAACATATTACATTCCCACCATCCCAGGATTAACCTGGTGAACCTACACTGCACTTCCTCAATAGCAAGAATGTCCTTCCTCAAATTTGGAGACCAAAACTGCACAAAATACTCCAGGTGTGGTCTCACTAGGGCCCTGTACAACTTCAGAAGGACTCTTTGCTCCTATACTCAACTCCTCCTGTTATGAAGGCCAAATGCCATTCACTTTCTTCACTGCCTGCTGTACCTGCATGCTTACTTTCAGTGACAGATGAACAAGGACCCCCAGATCCCATTGTACTTCCCCTTTTCCCAACTTGACACCATTTAGATAATAATCTGCCTTCTTGTTTTTGCTACCAAAGTGGATAACCTCACATTTATCCACATTAAACTTGGGCTGTGTCGGGTTTTTTTCTTGTTTGTATGAGTACAGAAATGTAATTTCGTTTGAACTTATGTTCAAATGACATAATAAAATATCTAAATCAAAATCTGCCATGCATCTCCCCACTCCCCCAACCTGTCCGTCACCTTGCATTCTCATAGCATCCTCCTCACAGTTCACACTGCCACCCAGCTTTGTGTCACCTGCAAATTTGCTAATGTTACTTTGAATCCCTTCATCTAAATCATGAATGTATATTGTAAATAGATGCAGTCCTAGCACCGAGCCTTGCGGTACCTCACTAGTCACTGCCTGCCATTCTGAAAGGGACCCGTTAATCCCTACTCTTTGCTTCCTGTCTGCCAACCACTTCTCTATCCAATGTCAGCACTCCACCCCCAATACCATGTGCCCTAATTTTGTCCACTAATCTCCGATGTGGGTCCTTATCAAATGCTTTCTGAAAGTCCAGGTACACTACATCCACTGGCTCTCCCTTGTCCATTTTCCTAGTTACATCCTCAAAAAATTCCAGAAGATTAGTCAAGCATGATTTCCCCTTCGTAAATCCATGCTGACTCGGACCGATCCTGTTACTGCCATCCAAATGTGCCACTATTTCATCTTTTATAATTGACTCCAGCATCTTCCCCAGCACCGTTGTCAGACTAACTGGTCTATAATTCCCTGTTTTCTCTCTCCCGCCTTTCTTTAAAAGTGGGATAACATTAGCTACCCTCCAATCCACAGGAACTGATCTTGTATCTATACAACAATCTAGGCTTGTATTCACTGGAGTTTAGAAACATGAGGGGGGATCTTATAGAAACATATAAAATTATAAAAGGACTGTACAAGCTAGATGCAGGAACAATGTTCCCAATGTTGGGCGAGTCCAGAACCAGGGGCCACAGTCTTAGAATAAAGGGGAAGCCATTTAAGACTGAGATGAGAAAAAAACTTTTTCATCCAGAGAGTTGTGAATTTGTGGAATTCCCTGCCACAGAGGGCAGTGGAGGCCAAGTCACTGGATGGATTTAAGAGAGAGTTAGATAGAGCTCTAGGGGCTAGTGGAATCAAGGGATATGGGGAGAAGGCAGGCACGGGTTATTGATTGGGGACGATCAGCCATGATCACAATGAATGGCGGTGCTGGCTCGAAGGGCCGAATGGCCTCCTCCTGCACCTATTTTCTATGTTTCTAACATTGGAAAATAATCACGAATGCGTCCACGATTTCTCGGGCTACCTCCTGAAGTACCCTGGGTCACAGACCATCAGGCCCTGGGGACTTATCAGCCTTCAGTCCCATCAGTCTACCCAACACCATTTCCTGCCTAATGTGCATTTCCTTCAGTTCCTCCATCACCCTAGAATCCTCAGGCCACTAGTACATCAGGGAGATTGTTTGTGTCCTCCTTAGTGAAGACGGATCCAAAGTACCTGTTCAACTCGTATGCCATTTCCTAGATCCCCATAACAAATTCACCTTTTTCAGTCTTCAATGGACTAACTTTGGTCTTAACTAATTTTTTCCTCTTCACATACCTAAAGAAGCTTTTACTATCCTGCTTTATATTCTTGGCTAGCTTACCTTCGTACCTCATCTTTTCACCCCGTATTGCCTTTTTAGTTATCTTCTGTTGCTCTTTAAAAGTTTCCCAATCCTCTGGCTTCCCGCTCATCTTTGCTATGTTATACTTTTTTTCTTTTATTTTTATACTGTCCTTGACTTCCCTTGTCAGCCACGGTCACCTCTTACTCCCCTTGGAATCTTTTTTCCTCTTTGGAATGAACTGATCCTGCACCTTATGTATTATTCCCAGAATACCTGCCATTGTTGTTCCCCTGTCATCCCTGCTAGGGTCTCTTTCCAGTCAACTTTGGCCAGCTCCTCCCTCATGGCTCCATAGTCCCCTTTGTTCAACTGTAACACTGACATCTCCGATTTACCCTCCTCCCTCTCAAATTGCAGATTAAAACTTATCCTATTTTGGTCATTACCTTCTAATGGCTACTTTACCTCGAGTTCCCTTGTCAAATCCGATTCATTACACACACTAAATCCAGAATTGCCTTCTCCCTGGTGGGCTCCATTACAAGCTGCTCTAGGAATCCATCTCCGAGGCACTCCACAAACTCCCTTTCTTGGGGTCCAGTACCAACCTGATTTCCCCAGTCTACTTGCATGTTGAAATCTCCCATAACCACCTTAGCATTACCTTTACGACATGCCAATTTTAACTCTTGATTCAACTTGCACCCTATATCCAGGCTACTGTTTGGGGGCCTGTAGATTAGTCCCATTTGGGTCTTTTTACCCTTACAATTCCTCAGTTCTATCCATACTGACTCTACATCCCCTGATTCTATGTCACCCCTCGCAAGGGACTGAATTTCATTTCAAACCAACAGAGCTACCCCACCCCCTCTGCCCACCTGTCTGTCTTTTCGATAGGACGTATACCCCTGAATATTCAGTTCCCAGCCCTGGCCCTCTTGCAGCCATGTCTCTCTAATTCCCACAACATCATACTTGCCAATTTCTAACTGAGCCTCAAGCTCATCCACTTTATTTCTTATACTTCGCGCATTCATATACAACACTGACTTCGGTATTCACCTCCCCTCTCACACCAGTCACAATTGGCCCTGACCTTACTCTCTTATCCTTTCT
This sequence comes from Malacoraja senta, assembly GCA_038087875.1. Lineage (NCBI taxonomy): Eukaryota > Metazoa > Chordata > Chondrichthyes > Rajiformes > Rajidae > Malacoraja > Malacoraja senta. Next base: position 100,308 of record JAXLNO010004949.1, read on the forward strand.
CGAACTTTCCTTTCCATTAATTCGGGAGCCTTTTGTAACTTTTCCTGTACTCACTTCCCCTTCAACTCCATCTTTATACTCCCAATTTGTCAATCCCTCCCCCCACCCCCCACTATTTAGTTTAGACCCACACGTGTAGCCCTCTCGGTTCCCTCTCCCCTGACTTCCAGTATGGAGAAGGGTCTCAACCCGAAACTTCACCTATTCCTTTTCTCCAGAAATGCTGCCTGTCCTGCTGAGTTCCTCCAGCTTTTTGTGTCTATCTGCAGCTAAAGATGAAATCAGGTGTGAAGCATCTGATGACCACCCCTGTCCCTCCAAAATTTCCAGACAGATCTCATTGTAAATCAGATTCCTTTGAAACATATGGATTCTATTTGTAGGTCTCTGCTACTGATTTCTCTACCGTGAAACCATTTCCCTTTGCTTGCTGTGCACAGTGGAAGATCACATTAAGGAACGTGGTGAGGCATGACTAATTGGTCGGTGTCTTTTCAATTAGGGTTTTCCTGCATTAAGTAAGATTCCATCCAGTGACCATTTGGTGTATTAATTGCTGTGGTTAACGGGAGAAAGAAAGAAGACGCACATTAAACTCATCATTTCCAGTACAGGGACAAGTGGTAAACATAAATAATAGCTCCCTCTCTGAACGATGATCAGTTACATGTGAAATGATGAAACCCTAATAGCATGTTTCCGTGGTTGGTTCCCTCATCTAATGAAAAATATGAGCAAGTGCCTTTGGCTAATCTTTGCCCAACCTTTTTTCCAAAAATAAAATGAATAGTGCTCGGGTGTTATTTTACTAATATTCATTTCTCAAATGGCAACTCCTTTGCAATGTGATATGAATATGAAAGGAGTCTTTTATATGATGTGTTGTTCATAATGGCAGGTGAGAAAATGCCTTTGAATCCTTGACTGAACTTTCAGTTTTATAGCTGTCAGAGATTCCATCCAGGACACCAGCAATGATATTGAAATGTCATCTTAGGTAACGTGTTCCAATGCTGGCATGAGGCTTATATCCACAGACTTCTGGCTACAGCAGTGTTGAGCCGACTGCTGAATAATCAAAAGGGATCCATGTGAACAAATGTAGTCGGTTCACAGGAGTTATTTTCATTGTATATTTAGTTCCGTTTATTCTCACGTGTACCGAGGTGCAATGAAAGGCTTTTGTTGTGTGCTTTCATGTTTGTTTCATCTGCTAATCGGTAGCAAATCTCATAATATGTCATCTTGTCCCTTCAGAAGGTCAGGAGTCTTGAGGAACACACCACCTGCCCAACAGGTGGATAACTTGGCTCTATTTATGTCCCATTGTGTTTGTTGCTTGATCCCGCCAAACCAGCCCGATCTATCCATACTTCCCTGCTGCCGTTGATGTTTCATTCTACCCTCACGAACTAAGGCCTGCGATCCATTTAACAAAGAGGGTTGGGAAGAGGCAAGTAATAATTGCGATGCACGGTGAGAGGCAATGACCATTTACAAGATAGAAGGAACAGTACAGCACAAGAACAGGCCCTTCGGCCCACAATGTCTGTACCGAACTAGATACCAAGTCCAACTTTTATCTGCCAACATTTAATCCATATCCCTCCAATCCCTGCATATAAGGTCATAAGTGGTAGGAGCAGAACTAGGCCATTCAGCCCATCAAGTCAACTCCGCCCTTCTATCATGGCTAATCTATCTCTCTCTCCCCCCGAACCCATTCCCCTGCCTTCTCCCCATAACTCCTGACACCCGTACTAATCAAGAATCTATCTATCGCTGCCTTAAGAATATCCACTGACTTGGCCTCCACAGCCTTCTGTGGCAAAGAATTCCACAGATTCAACACCCATATCTATGTGAAATTCACTTAAATGCCACTATTGTGTCTGCCTCCACCACCATTCTCCCTGGCAGCATGTTTCAGGCACTCACACTCACAATCAAAATCACGATCACAATAAGACTTTATTAGCCAAGTATGATTTGCAACATATGAGGAATTTCATTTGCCCAGTCAGTCATACAAATAAAAAGCAACGGAACACACAAAGCACATTTTAACATAAACATCCACCACAGTGACACCTCCACATTCCTCACTGTGATGGAAGGCGAAAAAAAGTTCAAATCTCTTCCCTTCATTGTTCTCCCGTGGTCGGGGGCCTCGAGCCCTCCGTTGACGGGACGATCTTGACTCACATAGCCGGGCCCTCCGCATTGGGGGCGATCAGCGCTCCTGCATCGGGGGGGATGTCAGCTCCCCTGCGCCGGCGATCGGATCCCTGGTCAGGGCTGGTCGAACCTCTGCGTCGTTGGAGCTCCCGACTAGCCTCTCCCGAGACTGCGAGCTCTTGATGGTAAGTCCGCAGGCCGCAGTTGGAGCGATCCCAGGCAAGGGATCAACTCCGATGTTAACTCCACGCCCCGTGGAGGGGCTCAAGTCAGTCCGAGGAGGCCTCCAGCTCCATCGATGGTAGGCCGCAGAGCGACCGGAGAATGCGATCCGGAAAATAATCGCATCTCCACCAAGGTAACGAACTGAAAAAAAGTTTCCCCCGACCCCCACCCCCTTCCCCCACATAAAACAATTCTGAGAACATTTACACAAACTTTCAACACACACTAAAAATAAAAAAAGAAGAAAAAACAGACAGACTGTTGGCGGGGCTGCCAATCGTGCGGCGCCCCTGGTACTCACCACCTTTTGTGGTTAAGAAAATCTTGCCCTGAACAACTCCTTTAAACTTTGCCTCTTTCACCTTGAAGCTCACTCTAGTATTTGATATTTCCATGCTGGAAAAAAGGTTTGGACTGTCTACCCCTTCTATGCCCAAGGATATCCTTTATCTCCCATAAGAGAGAGTAGACAATAGACAATAGGTGCAGGAGTAGGCCATTCAGCCCTTTGAGCCAGCACCGCCATTCAATGTGATCATGGCTGATCATCCCCAATCAGTACCCCGTTTCTGCCTTCTCCCCATATCCCTTGACTCCACTATCTTTAAGAACTCTATCTAACTCTCTTGAAAGCATCCAGAGAACCGGCCTCCACTGCCTTCTGAGGCAGATAATTCCAACTCTCTGGGTGAAAAAGTTTTTCCTCATCTCCGTTCTAAATGGCCTACCCCTTATTCTTGAACTGTGGCCCCTGGTTGTGGACGCCCCCAACATCGGGAACATGTTTCCTGCCTCTAGCATGTCCAATCCCTTAATAATCGTATATGTTTCAATAAGATGCCCTCTCATCCTTCTAAATTCCAGTGTGTACAAGCCCAGTTGCTCCCTTCTTTCAACATATGACAGTCCAGCCATCCCGGGAATCAACCTCGTGAATCGACGGTGCCATCAACCATTGACATTCAAAGACATTTCCATCACCGGATCTACCAGCATCAATATTCTGGAGATCATTACTGAACAGAAAATTAACTGGGCTGCACTTAAATATTGATGAATGCAAGTGAATCATCTCCAGACACCTTAAAAGTCTATCCACCATCCACGAGTCAAGAGAATTATAACATACATGAAATAATAATCCATAACATGGAAGATGTTGAAAATCTGATATAAAAACAAAACACACTGGAAATGCTCAAAGGTCATTTGTAGAGAGAGTTGAAATTTGAGGAAAAATGACTTCACCAGAGCTGGAAACATAAGAAAATGGATCAATATAACCATATAACCATATAACCATATAACCATAACAGCACGGAAACAGGCCATCTCGGCCCTTCAAGTCCGTGCCGAACATTTAATTTTTTTTAATTTTTATTTTTTATTTTTATTTTTTTAATTAAAAATAAAATACTTCCCCCTAGTCCCATCTACCTGCACTCAGACCATAACCCTCCATTCCTTTCCCGTCCATATACCCATCCAATCTATTTTTAAAGGATAACATCGAACTTGCCTCCACCACTTCCACTGGAAGCTCATTCCACACAGCTCTCTGAGTAAAGAAGTTCCCCCTAATGTTCCCCCTAAACTTCTGTCCCTTAATTCTCAAGTCATGTCCCCTTGTTTGAATCTTCCCTACTCTCAATGGGAAAAGCTTATCCACGTCCACTCTGTCTAACCCGCTCATAATTTTAAAGACCTCTATCAAGTCCCCTCTTAACCTTCTGCGCTCCAAAGAATAAAGACCTAACTTGTTCAACCTTTCTCTGTAACTTAGTTGCTGAAACCCAGGCAACATTCTAGTAAATCTCCTCTGTACTCTCTCTATTTTGTTGACATCCTTCCTATAATTAGGTGACCAAAATTGTACTCCATACTCCAGAATTGGCCTCACCAATGCCTTGTACAATTTTAACATTACATCCCAACTTCTATATTCAATGCTCTGATTTATAAAGGCCAGCACACCAAAAGCTTTCTTTACCACCCTATCTACATGAGATTCCACCTTCAGGGAACTATGCACAGTTATTCCTAGATCCCTCTGTTCAACTGCATTCCTCAATTCGCTACCATTTACCGTGTACGTCCTATTTTGATTTGTCCTGCCGAGATGTAGCACCTCACATTTGTCAGCATTAAACTCCATCTGCCATCTTTCAGCCCACTCTTCCAAATGGCCTAAATCTCTCTGTAGACTTTGAAAATCGACTTCATTATCCACAACACCACCTATCTTAGTATCATCTGCATACTTACTAATCCAATTTTCCACACCTTCATCCAGATCATTGATGTACATGACAAACAACAGTGGACCCAACACAGACCCCTGAAGTACCACTCTAGTAACCGGCCTCCAACCTGACAAACAGCCATCTACCATTACTCTCTGGCATCTCCCATTCAGCCACTGTTGAATCCATCTTGCTACTCCACCATTAATACCCAACAATTGAATCTTCTTAACCAACCTTCCATGAGGAACCTTGTCAAAGGCCTTACTGAAGTCCATATAGACAACATCCACTGTTTTACCCTCATCAATTTCCCTAGTAACCTCTTCGAAAAATTCAAGAAGATTAGTCAAGCATGACCTTCCAGGCACAAATCCATGTTGACTGTTCCTAATCAGACCCTGCTTATCCAGATGCTTATATATATTATCTTTAAGTATCCTTTCCATTAATTTGCCCACCACTGACGCCCACCAATGAGGACGTAAAGAAGCTCCAATGTAATGCAAATAGTTTAAATGAGTGTGTGAAGATCTCACAAATTGTCAAATGTGAAATGTTCCATTTTGACAACAAATTAATTATAAAGCACATTTGGTTTGCTCTGGTCATGTACATTGTTACACTTTGTTTTACATGTGGGGAGTTTGCAGAGGTCTGCAATGTGAAGGGATGTATATGACCAAGGGCACAATCCTGAAAGGTATTTAGGAATGCTAACATAACGTTATTGTATATTGCTCGGGGAATTGAATACAGAGGTAGAAAGGTTGGGGAAGTCCAGGACAAGGGGTCACAGCTTAAGGATAAGGGGGAAATCCTTTAAGACCGAGATGAGGAAAAACTTTTTCACACAGAGAGTGGTGAATCTCTGGAACTCTCTGCCACAGAAGGTAGTTGAGGCCAGTTCATTGGCTATATTTAAGAGAGAGTTAGATGTGGCCCTTGTGGCTAAGGGGATCAGGGGGTATGGAGAGAAGGCAGGTACAGGATACTGAGTTGGATGATCAGCCATGATCATATTGAATGGCGGTGCAGGCTCGAAGAGCCGAATGGCCTACTCCTGCACCTATTTTCTATGTATCTATGTATCTATGTTATGTTTTACTCCAGCAGTTTGTGTCTACTTTCGATTTAAACCAGCATCTGCAGTTCTTTCCTACACAAGGTTATGTTTTAGTTATATAGGGTTTGGTGAGACCACATCTGGAATACCGTGTACATATTGGCCTCCCCTTTTTATGGAAGGAGGTTAATGTATTGGAAGGAGTTCAGCGGATTTACCAGATTGATATCGAGATGCAGGGATCCTCTTTTAAAGATTTAGTTTGACTTTTCCATTTAGCACACTCCAAGCTATAGTATGGATGATGTCTTCAATGTGAGGATAGGATTTAATATCAACTAGGTTTTATACAACGGCCACTCTTAGCACTGCTAGTGTCGACAAGTGTATTTGCAACAGGAATATTGGCAAAGACAAGATGTTTCTTCATGTGCCACTTCCAGAGGCATCCTCTCCACTTGCAGCAAATCTGGACCAACCCAGTTAGCAATGGTATGCCCCCTGGTGACCTGAAGATTATCGTTATAGTTCCCCCCCAACCACAGTCGATTTGAAACCTTATCTGTCCTTTTGTATTCAAGTGCTGGCCAACATGGAGGTGTTCTGATTATTAGCTGCGGGTGTTTGTCATGTGTCATCAGGAGGTCCATGAGACACCAGGAGGTCCAGCGTTAGTTCCTCTAACTCTACACTTCCTGAGTTAAAAGTCCTGAGGAAAGCTGCCATCTCTAATGGAAAACAGAGATATCAATCTGCAGAAGGGTCTCAACCCAAAATGTCCCCCATTCCTTCTCTCCAGCGATGCTGCCTGTCCTGCTGAGTTACTCAAGCATTTTGTGTCTATCATCGATATGAGCTGATCGTCTGATTCTGTGGGTATGACTATCAGATTGTTATTTGACCAGACTGGGTTGGCGAGGGGCAGGGGGGGGAGCGTTAGGGAGGTCTTAGCTCTCCAAATGTTGCTAATTTCCCCGATTTAAGTAAACAGAGGCCAGGTAATGTTCTAAAAAATGTATGCAAAAATAAAATCTGCATTTTTGACAATAACACCCATGTCCTGCAATTAGTTTAGAGATACAGTGTGGAAACAGGCCCTTTGGCCCACCGAGTGTACACTGACCAGCAATCACCCGCACACTGGTTCTATCCGACAGGAACAACTTACAGAAGCCAATTAACATACAAACCTGCACGTCTTTGGAATGTGGGAGGCAGACGGAGCACCCGGAGGAAACCCACACGGCCATAGGAAGAACGTACAAACTCCATACAGACAGCACCCGTAGTCAGGATCTCTGGCTACTCTACCACTGCGCCACTCTGCCGCCCAATATAGTATCTTTAATTCTTTTACCACTGTAGAGATTGCACCTGGAAATGGGACAGAGTGGAGCCATTATTTTCACTCCACAAGAATTCATGAGGCCAAAGGCCCTGCTCATCATTTGCCCAACTCCTGGGGACCGAGGCCTTACTTGCTGCCAGCCCTGCACTAGCGATCAGAGGGTCTGCTCACTATCAGTCTCACTCCGGGTAGAGTTGGTGAGGCTGCATTTGGAATATTGTGTTCACCCAAGAGGGCAAAGAAGATTTATGAGAATGATACCATGACTTGAGGGCCTGAGCTATAGGGAGAGGTTGGGCCATCTAGGATTTTATTCCTTGGAGTACAGGAGGCTGAGAGGTCATAGAAACATAGAAACATAGAAAATAGGTCCAGGAGTAGGCCATTCAGCCCTTCGAGCCTGCACCGCCATTCAATATGAACATGGCTGATCATCCAACTCAGTATCCTGTACCTGCCTTCTCTCCATACCCCCTGATCCCTTTAGCCACAAGGGCCACATCTAACTCCCTCTTAAATATAGCCAATGAACTGGCCTCAACTACCTTCTGTGGCAGAGAATTCCACAGATTCATCACTCTCTGTGTGAAAAATGATTTTCTCATCTCGGTCCTAAAAGACTTCCCCCTTATCCTTAAACTGTGACCCATTGTTCTGGACTTCCCCAACATCGGGAATAATCTTCCTGCATCTAGCCTGTCCAACCCCTTAAGAAACTTGTAAGTTTCTATAAGATCCCCCCTCAATCTTCTAAATTCTAGCGAGTACAAGCCGAGTCTATCCAGTCTTTCTTCATATGAAAGTCCTGCCATCCCAGGAATCAGTCTGGTGAACCATCTCTGTGCTCCCTCTATGGCAAGAATGTCTTTCCTCAGATTTGGTGACCAAAACTGTACGCAATACTCCAGGTGTGGCCTCACACAAGACATACATCTAACAAGACATACGTCTTGTTAAATGTATGTCTGGAGCTTAGTTTTTATTCTTTTTTAGCTGTGTATATATGGGGGGTGGAGGGGGGGGATGTTGGGGAAACCGTTAATCTCTTCCCTGTACGGGGACCCGACTTTTTCCCTGTCGGGTCTCCGATGTCGTTGGGCCTAACATTGTGGAGCCGGCGGCGGCCTCCGGCCGGGACCAACCTGAGGGCTCCAGTTGCGGAGCCTGGGACCTGACATCGCGGAGCTGGCCGACTTTGGAGCGGGGAGAGCTGTGGTGGCGCGCGGCTGCGACCCGACTTTGGAGTTTCGGAAGCTCCGGCTGCGGGCCCGGTGGACAGGAACATCGGGAGCTCCAGGTCCCTGGTGGGAGACGGCTTTTCGGAGCTCCCGCAACGGCAACTTCTCCCGCTGGAATCGCGAGGTTCAAAGGACACGGACGGGACTTACCATCGTCCGCCGGGGGCTCTAACATCGGAGCCCCAGTTCGCCTAGACACTGCAGTTGGACTGCGGGTTGGACTGCTTGAACCGCGGGGTTTGAAGGGCGCGGAGCCGGGGCCTAGCATCGCCCGGCGTGGCTGAATGGCCACGGGACTTGCCATCGTCCGCCGGGGGCTTTAACACCGGAGCCCCAGTTCGCCTAGACGCTGCAGTTGGACTGCTGGACCGCGGGTGAAGAATAAAGGGAAGAGATAAGACTTTGCCTTCCATCACAGTGAGGAGGTGTTGGAGACTCACTGTGATGGATGTTTATGTAAACTGTGTTAAGTGTGGGTCTTGTGTTTTTTTGTAATGTGTTAAAAAACTGTAGTAATGATATTTCGTGCAAGCCTAGGCTTGAATGACAATAAATAGCATTCAAGTCAATTCATTCAAAACCAAGACCCAGTACAACTGCAGTAGAACTTCCCTGCTCTTATACTCAAATCCTTTTGCTATGAAAGGGAATGGATAGTTGAATGTACAGTATTCTACCCAGAGTAGGAGAGTCAAGAACCAGAGGACATAGGTATTTGAGGATGTAACTAAGAAAATGGACAAGGGAGAGCCAGTGGATGTAGTGTACCTGGACTTTCAGAAAGCATTTGATAAGGTCCCACATAGGACATTAGTGGGCAAAATTAGGGCACATGGTATTGTGGGTAGAGTGCTGACATGGATAGAACATTGGTTGGCAGACAGGAAACAAAGAGTAGGAATTAACGGGTCCCTTTCAGAATGGCAGGCAGTGACTAGTGGGGTACCGCAAGGCTCGGTGCTGGGACCGCAGCTATTTACAATATACATTAATGAATTGGATGAAGGGATTAAGAGTAACATTAGCAAATTTGCAGATGACACAAAGCTGGGTGGCAGTGTGAACTGTGAGGAGGATGCTATGAGAATGCAGGGTGACTTGGACAGGTTGGATGAGTGGGCAGATGCATGGCAGATGCAGTTTAACGTGGATAAATGTGAGGTTATCCACTTTGGTGGCAAGAACAGGAAGGCAGTTTATTATCTAAATGGCGTAAAGTTAGGAAAAGGGGAAGTACAACGAGATCTGGGGGTCCCTGTTCATCAGTCACTGAAAGAAAGCATGCAGGTACAGCAGGCAGTGAAGAAAGCTAATGGCATGTTGGCCTTCATAACAAGAGGAGTTGAGTATAGGAGCAAAGAGGTTCTTCTGCAGTTGTACAGGGCCCTAGTGAGTTCACACCTGGAGTATTGTGTGCAGTTTTGGTCTCCAAATTTAAGGAAGGACATTCTTGCTATTGAGGGAGTGCAGTGTAGGTTCACAAGGTTAATTCCAGGGATGGCGGGACTGTCATATGCTGAGAGAATGGAGCGGCTGGGCTTGTATACACTGGAATTTAGAAGGATGAGAGGGGATCTTATCGAAAGATACGATTTTTAAGGTATTGGACATGCTAGAGGCAGGAAACATGTTCCCGATGTTGGGGGAGTCCAGGGGCCACAGTTTAAGAATAAGGGGTAGGCCATTTAGAACGGAGATGAGGAAAACCTTTTCACCCAGAGAGTTGTGAATCTGTGCAATTATCTGCCTCAGAAGGCAGTTGAGGCCAATTCTTTGGATGCTTTCAAGAGAGAGTTAGACAGAACTCTTAAAGAAAGCGGAGTCAAGGGATATGGGGAGAAGGCAGGAACGGGGTATTAATTGTGGATGATCACAAAGGGCCGAATGGCCTACTCCTGCACATATTGTCTATTGTCTATTGTTTAAGGTGAGAGGGGACAGATTTAAAAGGAACCTGACCCGCAACTTTTTCACACAGATGGTGGTAGGTATATGGAATGAGCTGCCAGAGGAGGTAGTTGAGGCAGGTAATATAACAACATTTGAAAGACATTTGAATAGGTACATGAATAGGAAAGGTTAAGATGGATATGGGCCAAACACAGGCCAATGCAATGAGTGTAGATACAGCATTCTGGTCAGCATGGGCAGATTGAGCTGATGGCCTGTTTCCATGCTGTATCACTCGATGATTCTATGACTCCAACTGAGCTAGACTTTGAGGTTCCATCTCCTTTTGTGCATTTGGCAACAAATAAGACAGACTTGGTTTAAACAGCAGATTTTCCTTCCGCCAAGGACAGCGGTGAACCATATGGTACCATTCCTAATACTCGACTTGTTCTGGCTTTATTCAATTTAATTTGCAAAAATATTCCACATTTCATTTGTTGTCGATCAACTTAATTTATTTGTGCCTTTTATTGCCATCTGTTTTATTTAGTGATTCATTGAGCGTGTCTGCTGCAGGCTTCAACTGAGCCTTGTTAACGGAAAATGAAAGTGGATTGTTATTTATTATGCGGTACCCTGGCACATTTCAGGTTGTTACTCGATACGATCACTTGGTGGGACATGCAATATTGTCCATTAGACAGAAGCAGATTGCAGCAAGAAGAAACAGCACAATGTTCTTCCTCAATGTTCTTTGCATTTGTTCCAAAATATATAATATCTACATCTATATTAAATATAGTATCTACACATTGAGGAAGAACATTGGGGAAGAACATTGTTCCAATCGTGCTTTGTGATGGGGGCAAGTCTTGTCAGCTGGGGTCGGTTGTTCAGACTGGAAATGGCAATATTTACTCATTGGTTCCTCGGCGAGACTCAGATTTCTGCACATGTGCCTTTGAGCACCAAAGTCTGGGACGTGGTTAGACAGATGATGCTGGTCTGTCGCTCCTCTCTAGTGCCAAGCTCCTCATGGATTCCAACAATGGAGCTCAGTCTTGTTTGGATTTGGCATCAAATTGGAGAGTTGCCTCTTGGATCCTAGAGTTTTGTGCCGTTTTGGTCCCCTAATCTGAGGAAGGACATTCTTGCCATAGAGGGAGTACAGAGAAGGTTCGCCAGACTGACTCCTGGGATGGCAGGACTTTCATATGAAGAAAGACTGGATAGACTCGGCTTGTACTCGCTAGAATTTAGAAGATTGAGGGGGGGTCTTATAGAAACTTACAAAATTCTTAAGGGGTTGGACAGGCTAGATGCAGGAAGATTGTTCCCGATGTTGGGGAAGTCCAGAACAAGGGGCTTAAGGATAAGGGGGAAGTCTTTTAGGACCGAGATGAGAAAAACATTTTTCACACAGATAGTGGTGAATCTGTGGAATTCTCTGCCACAGAGGGTAGTTGAGGCCAGTTCATTGGCTATATTTAAGAGGGAGTTAGATGTGGCCCTTGTGGCTAAAGGGATCAGGGGGTATGGAGAGAAGGCAGGTACAGGATACTGAGTTGGATGATCAGCCATGATCATATTGAATGGCGGTGCAGGCACGAAGGGCCGAATGGCCTACTCCTGCACCTATTTTCTATGTTTCTATGTTTCTATCGTGTGTAATTGAATGCTGGGTTGGGGATGTTATTGATTTCAATAGGGATTCTAGGAATTTGGATTAGAAACCAAAAGTGGAATGTTATTTTCCCAACGACTTCACTTTAATGTTATCCCTAGTGTTTTACATGTCTCGAATTTACTTAATTTAATTTATTTGTTTATCTACTTTCACAGTTGTATGTCTCAACCTGTCAGTGCAGATGCAACATCCAAACTTTGCGCATTCATATACAACGCTGACTTCGGTATTCAGCTCCCCTCTCACACCAGTCACTATAGGCCCTGACCTTACTCTCTTATCCCTTCTCGAACTTTCCTTTCCATTAATTCGGGAGCCTTTTGTAACTTTTCCTGTACTCACTTCCCCTTTAACTCCATCTTTATACTCTCAATTTGTCATTCCCTCCCCCCCCCACTATTTAGTTTAGACCCACACGTGTAGCCCTCTCGGTTCCCTCTCCCCTGAGTTCCAGTATGGAGAAGGGTCTCAACCCGAAACTTCACCTATTCCTTTTCTCCAGAAATGCTGCCTGTCCTGCTGAGTTCCTCCAGCTTTTTGTGTCTATCTGCAGCTAAAGATGAAATCAGGTGTGAAGCATCTGATGACCACCCCTGTCCCTCCAAAAATTTCCAGACAGATCTCATTTAAATCAGATTCCTTTGAAACATATGGATTATATTTTTAGGTCTCTGCTACTGATTTCTCTACGGTGAAACCATTTCCCTTTGCTTGCTGTGCACAGTGGCAGATCACATTAAGGAACGTGGTGAGGCATGACTAATTGGTCGGTGTCTTTTCAATTAGGGTTTTCCTGCATTAAGTAAGATTCCATCCAGTGACCATTTGGTGTATTAATTGCTGTGGTTAACGGGAGAAAGAAAGAAGAAGCACATTCATAATGGCAGTTGTATGTCTCAACCTGTCAGTGCAGATGCAACATCCAAACAAGGAGGTCTCCATTCTTGGAGGTTGTCCATCTGACCTAACACTGTAAAGTAAGTCAATGGTCACCCATCCCATCCAACTCTTAATCATATGCAGAATGCCACTCAAATGGGTTGGTGGCACCACGAACCTGTGTTGCTACAGATCTCAAGATAAGATTTGGCACAGTGGCGCAGTGGTAAAGTTGCTGCCTTACAACGCTTGCAGCCTCCGGAGACCCGGTTGTGATCCCGACTCCGGGTGCTGTCTGTACGGAGTTTGTACGTTCTCCCCGTGACCGCGTGGGTTTTACTCCGAGATCTTCGGTCTCCTCCCGCACTCCAAAGACGTACAAATTTGTCGGTTAATTGGCTTGGTGTAAGTGCAAATTATCCCTAGTGTGTGTAGGATGGCGTTAATGTGCAGGGATCGGATCGCTGGTCGGTGCAGACACAGTGGGCTGAAGGGCCTGTTACTGCGCTGTATCTCTAAACTAATCTAAAACAAACGTGTCAGCCTACTGGGATTCTTACCCCTAAAATCCTTTCAACTCACTTACCCGCTCCCGCTGAGCGATATTGACTTCAGGTTCAGCAACGTTACAAATGTAACTGCACTATTTACAATTAAATCCCACTTCCTTCTAGCCCAAATAGGAAATATGGGCACCGCACATTGTGACGAATAAACTTGACTTGACATGGAGACACTGTCGTTAGGTTCTAGAACCAGTGATCCTGATTCCTGGACAAGATGACGTAGTTGAAGCAGGTACGATAACAACATTTAAAATACTCTAGAACAAGTACATGGATAGGAAAGGTTTAGAGGAACGTGGGACAAATATGCACATTTGCACAAAAACAGCACATTTGGAAAGTGGTGAAATCATTGGACAAAGTCAGCATGGATTTACAAAAGGTAAATCGTGTCTGACGAATCTTATAGAATTTTTCGAGGATGTAACTAGTAGAGTGGATAGGGGAGAACCAGTGGATGTGTTGTATCTGGACTTTCAGAAGGCTTTCGACAAGGTACCACATAAGAGATTAGGATACAAGCTTAAATCACACGGTATTGGGGGTTCAGTATTGATGTGGATAGAGAACTGGCTGGCAAACAGGAAGCAAAGAGTAGGAGTAAACGGGTTCTTTTCACAATGGCAGGCAGTGACTAGTGGGGTACCGCAAGGCTCAGTGCTGGGACCCCAGCTATTTACAATTTATATTAATGATCTGGACGAGGGAATTGAAAGCAACATCTCCAAGTTTGCGGATGACACTAAGCTGGGGGGCAGTGTTAGCTGTGAGGAGGATGCTAGGAGACTGCAAGGTGACTTGGATAGGCTGGGGGAGTGGGCAAATGTTTGGCAGATGCAGTATAATGTGGATAAATGTGAGGTTATCCATTTTGGTGGCAAAAACGGGAAGGCAGACTATTATCTAAATGGTGGCCGATTAGGAAATGGGGAGGTGCAGCGAGACCTGGGTGTCATGGTACACCAGTCATTGAAAGTAGGCATGCAGGTGCAGCAGGCAGTGAAGAAAGCGAATGGTATGTTGGCCTTCATAGCAAGAGGATTTGAGTATAGGAGCAGGGAGGTTCTACTGCAGTTGTACAGGGTCTTGGTGAGACGACACCTGGAGTATTGCGTACAGTTTTGGTCTCCAAATCTGAGGAAAGACATTATAGCCATAGAGGGAGTGCAGAGAAGGTTCACCAGACTGATTCCTGGGATGTCAGGACTTTCATATGAAGAAAGACTGGATAGACTTGGCTTATACTCGCTAGAATTTAGGAGATTGAGAGGGGATCTTATAGAAACGTACAAAATTCTTATGGGGTTGGACAGGCTAGATGCAGGAAGATTGTTCCCGATGTTGGGGAAGTCCAGGACAAGGGGTCACAGCTTAAGGATAAGGGGGAAATCCTTTAAGACCGAGATGAGGAAAAACTTTTTCACACAGAGAGTGGTGAATCTCTGGAACTCTCTGCCACAGAGGGTAGTTGACGCCAGTTCATTGGCTATATTTAAGAGGGAGTTAGATGTGGCCCTTGTGGCTAAAGGGATCAGGGGGTATGGAGAGAAGGCAGGTACGGGATACTGAGTTGGATGATCAGCCATGATCATATTGAATGGCGGTGCAGGCTCGAAGGGCCGAATGGCCTACTCCTGCACCTATTTTCTATGTATCTATGTATCTATGGGCAATGGAACTAGGTTAGATGGGACATCTTGGTTGACATGGATGAGTTGGGCCGAAAGGTTTATTTCCGTGCTGTATGACTAAAACTCTGGCTCTACTCAAAGGCACGAGATGCAATCTCACCAGAGCAAATGGAGAATTTGAATGCTGTTATTAAACAAACCTGATATAACTCATCAGCATCAGTAATGTGTCCATATGATTTACCAGCTTCAATTTTTCTATTAGGTTTGCCCTGGTGTTTTGCCAAACTGCTTTGAAGAGGTGCAAGTCAATTTTAACGTCAATTGCACCGTGACAGTGTGGTGCAATGTTCTGAAATGTGTCACCAAACAACACTGTAAATGATGATGTGCTGATGTTCAGCTGCCAGTGTGAAGGTGAAGCCTGGAGCAGGCACTCAGTCCCCAAATGACTCGATAAAACATGGCAATAAATGGCAGAAATCAATGAAGCCGGTAGATATGTTGGGCGGCACAGTACAACAGTGTTGCTGCCTTACAGCACAAGAGACCCAGGTTCGATCCTGACTACGGGTGCTGTCAGCACGGAGTTTGTACGTTCTCCCCGTGACCTGCGTGGGTTTTCTCCGGGTGCTCCGGTCTCCTCCCACACTCCAAAGACATGCAGGTTTGGAGGTTAATTGGCTTGGTATAATTGTAAATTGTCCATAGTGTGTGTGTAGGATTGCTTTAGTTTGAGGGGATTGCAGCTCGGCGTGGACTCGGTGGGCCGATGGGCCTGTTTCTGCGCTGTATCTGTAAACTAAACTAAACTAAATTAAAACTTCCAGCTCCAAAGAGTAGGGAAGTGAGGCTTGGATTACCTGTGGATGATTCTGCTGCTAGAATAGAAACATCCTCCAGAGATGCTGCATGACCTGCTGAGTTACTCTAGCACTTTGTGGGTTTTTTGGTAAACCAGCATCTGCAGTTCAGTACGTCTACATAGTCATCCCGAAGTTTGACTGAATGGTCTGGTATTCAAGTCCCGCGATGATGGCCAGGGAATTGAAATTCGGCGAATTGAATCATTCAGGAATGAGAAGCTAATGTCAACAGTGCTGTCTATGAAACTGTAGGATTGCTGTGAAAAATATCCATCGGATACGGCAAAATGCTTCAGCTAGGTGAATATATCATCCTCTTTTGATCTGGCCTTTACCTGGCCCCAAATTTACGGTAACATAGTCTCTTAACTAATTGCTAAAGTACAAAATGTCAAACCAGGATAATGTTTGGCAGATCATCTGGCATCAATGCATGCCACTTGACTCTCCGAAAATTGACCAGTCAAAAATCATCCTTGCAGTCCTCTTCTAACTAACATTTGTGACATAGAAACATAGAAACATAGAAAATAGGTGCAGGAGTAGGCCATTCGGCCCTTCGAGCCTGCACCGCCATTCAATATGATCATGGCTGATCATCCAACTCAGTATCCTGTACCTGCCTTCTCTCCATACCCCCCGATCCCTTTAGCCACAAGGGCCACATCTAGCTCCCTCTTTAATATAGCCAATGAACTGGCCTCAACTACCTTCTGTGGCAGAGAATTCCACAGATTCACCACTCTCTGTGTGAAAAATGTTTTTCTCATCTCGGTCCTAAAGGATTTCCCCTTTATCCTTAAACTGTGACCCCTTGTCCTGGACTTCCCCAACATCGGGAGCAATCTTCCTGCATCTAGCCTGTCCAACCCCTTAAGAATTTTGTAAGTCTCTATAAGATCCCCCCTCAATCTTCTGTGACCTTGTGTCACTTACAAAAACACAATCTTCTTCCAAAGTACCAGACTCCTCCATCACCTTCTCGCAGTTGTGCTGCCGCTTTGGTGTGGCAGACCACCAAGAAGTGGTGATCTTCTAACATGGGTAGGACAGGTTTAGAGTGAAATGGGCCAAACGCAGGCAGGTAGGACTAGTCTAGATGGGACATGGTGTTCGTGGCGGGCAAGTTGGGCTGATGGGCCTGTTTCCATGGCCGTATGACTATAACTAAGTGGCAGTACAGCTGTGAGCAGTCAGGAGAGACCAACCCGATAGTCTTCCATATTGACCGTAGGTCCTCTGAAGATTCAGGGGTACCAGGCGGCACAGTGGGCAAAACATCTCCCTCTGATGACCATCTGCACCCTCCCTCAGCTGATGAATTTATATTTCTCCTTGATAACCACGACTTGGAAGCTGCTCCAAGTCAACTTCAGGTGATGTACTTTGATATTAATCACAAGCAATAGAAACATAGAAACATAGAAAATCGGTGCAGGAGTAGGCCATTCGGCCCTTCGAGCCTGCACCGCCATTCACTATGATCATGGCTGATCATCCAACTCAGTATCCTGTACCTGCCTTCTCTCCATACCCCCTGATCCCTTTAGCCACAAGAGCCACATCTAACTCCCTCTTAAATATAGCCAATGAACTGGCCTCAACTACTTTCTGTGGCAGAGAATTCCACAGATTCACCACTCTCTGTGTGAAAAATAAAATTCTCATCTCGGTCCTAAAATACTTCCCCCTTATCCTTAAACTGTGACCCCTTGTTCAGGACTTCCCCAACATCGGGAACAATCTTCTTGCATCTAGCCTGTCCAATCCCTTAAGAATTTTGTAAGTTTCTATAAGATCCCCCTTCAATCTTCTAAATTCTAGCGAGTACAAGCCGAGTCTATCCAGTCTTTCTTCATATGAAAGTCCTGCCATCCCAGGAATCAGTCTGGTTAACCTTCTCTGTACTCCCTCTATGGCAAGAATGTCTTTCCTCAGATTAGGAGACCAAAACTGTACGCAATACTCCAGGTATGGTCTCACCAAGACCCTGTACAACTGCAGTAGAACCTCCCTGCTCCTATACTCAAATCCTTTTGCTATGAATGCTAACATACCATTCGCTCTCTTCACTGCCTGCTGCACCTGCATGCCTACTTTCAATGACTGGTGTACCATGACACCCAGGTCTCGTTGCATCTCCCCTTTTCCTAATCGGCCACCATTCAGGTAATAGTCTACTTTCCTGTTTTTGCCTGCAAAGTGGATAACCTCACATTTATCCACATTATATAGATCATGTGCACTAATACTGAGGACATTGGTAAGCACTTCCAGCCAAGCTGTTGATGCACATTTTCAGCACTGGTATCCATCTGACAATGTGAAAGATTACTAATATATGATCTGCTTGCAAAAAGCTGGATAAATCCAATTCAGCCAAATGTACACACTTAATCTTCAATATCAATGAAAATCTAAAGGACATTAAGGGAAAGAGGGCAACTAGAGAGAGAATTGGGGCCCTCAGAAACTAAAGCGGTCATCTCTACGTGGAGCTGCAGGAGATGGGTAACGTCTTCAATGAGTATTTCTCCTCTGTTTTTATGGTGGAGAAAGGCATGAAGACTGGGGAACTTGGGACAGTCAATGAAGATGTCTTGGAGACAGTCCATATCACGATCGAGGAGATGCTGAACATCCCACGGGGTATGAGGTAGATAAACTACCAGGGCCTAATCAGATATACCAGATTACACTGTTGGAAGCCAGGGAAGAAATTACAGGCCCCCTGGCTGAGATATACTGTATAAATCATCGTTAGGATGGGTGAGGTGCCCGAAGACAGGAGGGTGGCTAACGCTGTGCCTTTATTTAAAAAGGGCTGCAAGTAAAAGCCTAGGAACTATAGACCAGTGAGCCTAACATCTTTGGTAGGCAAATTATTGCAGAGGATTCTGAGAGGAAAGATACATATATATTTGAATGGACGGGCGATAGTGTCGTATAAATCTGATTGAATTTTTTGAAGTAACCAAAATAGTAATTGAAGGCAAAATATCGACATTGTCTATATAGACCAGCAAGGCATTTGAAAAGGTTCTGCATGGTAGGCTCCTCTGGAAGGTTTGATTGCTAGGGAGATGCAGGGCTGCACGGTGATGCAGCGGTACAGTTGGTACTCGCAGGGCCAGAGACCCGGGTTCGATCCCGAATACGGGCGCTGTCAGTACGGAGTTTTACGTTCTCTCCGTGACCGCGTGGGTTTCCTCCGAGATCTGCGGTTTCCTCCCACACTCCCAAGACGTACAGGCATGTAGGTTAATTGGCTTGGTGTATGTGTAAATTGTCCCCAGTGCGTGTAGGATCGTGTTAATATGTGGGGATCGCTCTTCAGTGCAGACTCGGTGGGATAAAGAGCCTGTTTCTGCGCTGTATCTCTAAACTAAATAAATGAATGCTAGCCAGCTGAATAGAGAATTGGTTTCATGGAAGGTAGCAGAAGGTGATTGTGGATGGTTGCTTCTTTGACTGGAGGCCTCTGACAAGAGGTGTGCCTCACGAATTGGTGCTTCGTGGTATACATCAACTATTTGGATGAGAAGGTTGAAGGCATGTTTAAGGTCCTGTCCCACTTTCACGGCCTAATTCACGACCTTTTTTACTCGTGGACATTTTTCACCAGGCAAGAAAAACGCCCCGACCTACTCGATGCCACGAGTACCTACGACTAACATCACGACCTACCTACGACCTACCTACGACCTTGTGACGACCATGCTGCGAGTATGAGTCAAGGGCAAACTCGGCAGAGGTCGTGAATTAGGTCGGGGAAGTGGGACAAGGCCCTTTAGTAAGTTTGCAAATTACATTCAAGTGGGTGGTATTGTAGATAGTAAAGATGGTTATCAGTACATTACAGCAGTAAATTACAGCAGTATCTTGATCAGTTGGGCAAGTAGGCTTAGGAAAGGTTGATGCAGATAAGCGCATCGTGTTGCACTTTGGGAAGTCAAACGCACGCTGGACCTTCACAGTGAATGGAAGAGTTCTGGGGAATGTTTTACAGCAGAGGGATCGAGGAGTGCAGGTACATAGTTCATTGAAAGTGGGGTCACAGGTAGGTAGGGTCGTCAAGAAGGCTTTTGGCACATTGGCTTTCAACAATCAGGGTACTGAGTAAAGAAGAGGGGATGCTACACCCAGTTGTACAAGATGTTGGTGAGTATTGTGTTCAGTTTTGTTCATTCTGCTACAAGAGGAATCTCATTAAGTTGGAAGGAGTGCAGGGAAGATTTACGAAGATGTTGCCAGGGCTTGAGCTACAGGGAGAGGTTGAACAGGTTAGCACTGTGTTCCTTGGAGCACAGGAGGCTGAGGGGTGATCTTAAAGAAGCGTGTAAGATCATGGGAGGAATAGATGGTGTGAATGCATAGAGTCTTTTACCAAGAGTAGGAGAATCAAGAACCCAAGGACAAAGGTTTAAGGAGAGAGGGGAAAGATTTAATAGGAACCTGAGGGGCAACTTTTTCCATGCAGGGTGGGTGGGTATATGGAACGAGCTGACCGAAGAGGTAGTTGAGGCATGTAATATAACAAGATTTAAACGACATTTGGACAGGTACATGAATAAGAAAGGTGGGCCAAACGTGGGCAGGTGGGACTGGTGTAGATGGGTCATCTTGGTCAGCATGGGCAGGTTGGGGTGAAAGGCCTGTTTCCATGCTGTACGACTCTGACTCTTTGATGCTATTTCTCAGGATTTCCAATCATACGTAAATCTTTGCATACTCTCCACTTTAATGACCACTGGGAATTCACATCATGCTTTGTTTTGTTGTGGATTATTTACTTATTTAATTAGTTGCCAGTTGATTTGGAGCTTTTTTGAGTAATATTTCCACCGTTTCCAATCTGCTCCTTTAACTATTTTCAGACATATAAAACCCACAACAGCTTGAAGTAACCTTTCATAAATTGCTCGCCTGCAGTTTTCCATAACCTTGGAGCTGTGATTTGTTCACCTGCTCCATAACTCACAATTTCCAAGCAGGAGCTGCAGCATTAGCTTCAATGCCAGTGCAACTGGTGCAATAATGTGTTACATCACAGCCTCAGTGTGTTTTCAGGAAGTGGGCATGATTTAATACTGCCCGTGCATTCAGAGAGTTGCTAAGTCAAGACTTAATCGAGCTCTGGACCAGAATGTAAGATGAAACTGCCCTGAATACTTAAACTCCTCAGAAGTACAGACCACGGGTGCTGTCTGTACGGAGTTTGTACGTTCTCCCCGTGACCACGTGGGTTTTCTCTGAAATCTTCGGTTTCCTTCCACACGCCAAAGACGAACAGCTTTGTAGGGTAATTGGCTTGGTATAAAAAAATGTTGTGTGTAGGATAGTGTTAATGTGCGGGGATCGTTGGTCAATGTGGACTCGGTGGGCCAAAGGGCCTGTACCCGTGCTGGATCGAACTAAGCTAAACTAAACTAACTTAACTTAAATTAAACTGCTGCACAGTCAGCCATGCTCTCTTCTGGATGACATGCTAAATCTGGAGCCCATTCTTGGAGCAGATAATAAAGATCCCATTACACCATTCCAGGGGCGGAAATCCCGGGGGGGGTCCAGGTGGGACACGTCCCGTCCCCCCTGTTTTGAGAGGTGGGGGACAGTCCCCCCCCCCCCCCCCCCCCATTTTTTGTAATCCGGATTTTAAAACCCGGTGAAATCTCCGCTTTCCGCGAGACAGTGGGGGTGGGACTGCTGATCGAGGGCGCCGATTGGATGAGAGAGACGTCGGTCAGCAGGCAATGGGGGCGGGACATGATAATTCAGCGCGGTGATTGGAGGAGGGAGACGTGGCACAGACCTGTGTCTCATCCGCAGCCAGGATCGATCCCGGCTCTCCCGTCCCCACCCGAGTGCCCCCCCCCCCACGCCCGGGGGTAGCCAGAGACGTCGGGAGTCAGACAGGAGCGTTGCCCCCAGGTCCACAGCCAGCACAGAGAAGCAACGCTGAACCCAGCTCAACTCTGCCTGTCCCGCCACGTTAACCTACAGCCCTGCCTGGACTTGCGGGAAATATGGCCCAGGTTTACAGCCAGTGTGGACAAGCAGCGCTGGTGTTCCGTCAGTCCAGGCAGGGCTGTAGGTTAACCCGGTGAGACAGGCAGAGTTGAAACATAGAAACATAGAAAATAGGTGCAGGAGGAGGCCATTCGGCCCTTCGTTGTGATCATGGCTGATCGTCCCCTATCAATAACCCGTGCCTGCCTTCTCCCCATATCCCTTGACTCCACTAGCCCCTAGAGCTCTATCTAACTCTCTCTTAAATCCATCCAGTGATTTGGCCTCCACTGCCCTCTGTGGCAGGGAATTCCATAAATTCACAACTCTCTGGGTGAAAACGTTTTTTCTCACCTCAGTCTTAAATGGCCTCCCCTTTATTCTAAGACTGTGGCCCCTGGTTCTGGAACATTTTTCCTGCATCTAGTTTGCCCAGTCCTTTTATAATTTTATATGTTTCCATAAGATCCCCCCTCATCCTTCTAAACTCCAGTGAGCTGCATTTAGTGCTGGATTGAGCCTCCGAAGCCTTGCGCGTGTGTGTGAGTGTGTGCATGCGCGCGCGGCCGCCAAGAAATTCTGTCCCCCCTGTCCCCCCGGTCCCCTCCAGATTTTGATCGCGATTTCTGTGCCTGCACCATTCCAAAAAAAGGGCCTGGGAATTTTCACCAGTGTTGTGATGAACATTTATACCTCAACCAGCATCTCAAACGGCATATTTAGTAGTCATGATGTTGCTGTGTCTGTGCAAGGTGGCTGCCATAGACCAGTGCAGCACATGATGCCAAGTCAAATTGATCTCATCTACCTGTACATGATCCATATCCCTCTCTTCTCTGCACTTCCATGTACCCATCTAAAAGTCTCTTAAACTGCACTATCGTATCTGCCTTCCCCACCACCCCGGCAATGCGTTCCACCAATAACTCCACCACTCTGCCCCCGCACACCTCCATTAAACTTCCCCCCTCTCGCCTTAAGGGCCTGTCCCACCAGCATGCGATTGCATGCGTCTAGCGTGACCAAACGTGGTGGCTTGAGGCGTACGGCCCGTCCCACTTCCAACCTCGGAGCCGTCTGGAGTTGTGCGGGGCTGGTCCCGACATCATACTCACCAATCAGCTGGGCAGGAGGCGGGCCGACTGAATTTGGACGTCGCACGGCGTCGGGCTGTCACGTCATCACACAAGGGCACGCCGGGCGGTGATGTCATCGCGCAACGCCACGCGCTAGGCGTACGCCGTCAAGACGCTGCGTACGGCGTCAAGACGTTGTGTACGGCGTCGAGACGCTGCGTACGCCCGTCGAGGCGCTGCGTACGGCCTCAACGCGGCTGCGGGCCGACAGGCCGTTGCCGCACGGAATTTTTGGACAGTGTCAGTTTTTCGGAGCCCCGCGCGATGTCGGGACCAGCTCCGCACAACTCCATACGGCTCCGGCGATCGAAGTGGGACCGGCCCCGCGAGGCCGCACGGCTCAAGCGACCACGTTAAGTCGCGCTTGCCGCATGCAGTCGCATGCTCGTGGGACAGGCCCTTTATAGCTATGCCCTCTCGTTTTTGACATTTCCACCCTGGGGACAAAGGTTCTGATTGTCTACCATATTTATGCCATTCATGCCGTCTTCTTCAGAAGTGCTTTAGTGATTGTAAAAAGCTTTGGTTTTCATTACTTTAGGTTGTCTCAAATTATTAAAACAAGGCCTTGCCTATATTCCATTCTGTATTTAATTGCCTCAAAATTAATGAGTGGTTAGGGAAAGAACTCAACATTTCCAGAGTGCAGCAAAAGATTGCAAGAACTAGTGCCTTGTTAACCAATCGGCTTCATACCAAAGTGAGTGGCAATAATTAAAAATCTGCAAATACAAAATCACTACTGGCAATTTAAACAAAAAGAAGAATTGGGAATGATATGAAAAGTGGAAATCATGAAGAACAGGGTCCTAAACTGTGATAATCCTATAGAATCTTACAGTGTGGAAATAGGCCCTTTGGCCCAACTTGCCCACAACGGCTAACATGTCCCATCTGCAATAGTCCCACCGGCCTGTTTGGCCCATATCTATCTAAGCCTGTCATATCCATGTACCTGTCTAAATGTTCCTTAAACGTTGCGATAGAACCTGCTTCAACTACCTCCTCTGGTAGCTCGTTCCATACATCCACCACCCTTTGTGTGAAAAAGGTACCCCTCGGGTTCCTATTAAATCTTTCCCCCCTCACCTTAAACCTATGTCCTCTGGTTCTTGATTCCCCTACTCTGGGCAAGAGACTCAATGCATCTACTCGATCTATTACTCATGATTTTGTACACCTCTCTAAGATCACCCCTCATCTTGTGCTCCAAGGAATAAAGCCCCAGCCTACTCAACCTTAGGCAGCCCATGTGCAATGCAGCATTCTGCTTGCCTTCTGTTCTTAGTCTGAAGGTTATACCATGCTGAGCCATCTCAGTGTAGCCAGCAACATTTGTCTCATCAAAGGTTTGCTCCAGCCAACCATCTCTGCATCATTGAGATAATGTTGGCTCCTTCGCTGAACTTTTACAATACAACTCCTACCCCCAGTCTGTTTCCAGAAGTACTTATTCAGGCATACAAAATCATAAGGGGGCTTGACGAGTTAAATGTTGAGATAGTTTCACCAATAGACAATAGACAATAGACAATAGTCAATAGGTGCAGGAGTAGGCCATTTTAGCCCTTCGAGCCAGCACCACCATTCAATGTGATCATGGCTGATCATCCCCAATCAGTACCCCGTTCCTGCCTTCTCCCCATATCCCCTGACTCCGCTATCTTTAAGAGCCCTATCTAGCTCTCTCTTGAAAGCATCCAGAGAACCTGCCTCCACCGCCCTCTGAGGCAGAGAATTCCACAGACTCACCACTCTCTGTGAGAAAAAGTGTTTCCTCGTCTCCGTTCTAAAGGGCTTACTCCTTATGCTTAAACTGTGGCCCCTGGTTCTGGACTCCCCCAACATCGGGAACATGTTTCCTGCCTCTAGCGTGTCCAAGCCCTTAACAATCTTATACGTTTCAATGAGATCCCCTCTCATCTTTCTAAACTCCAGAGTGTACAACCCAGCTGCTCCATTCTCTCAGCATATGACAGTCCCGCCATCCCGGGAATTAACCTTGTAAACCTACGCTGCACTCCCTCAATAGCAAGAATGTCCTTCCTCAAATTAGGGGACCAAAACTGCACACAATACTCCAGGTGTGGTCTCACTAGGGCCCTGTACAACTGCAGAAGGACCTCTTTGCTCCTATATTCGATTCCTCTTGTTATAAAGGCCAACATGCCATTCGCTTTCTTCACTGCCTGCTGTACCTGCATGCTTACTTTCATAGACTGATGTACAAGAACCCCCCAGATCCTGTTGTACTCACCCTTTTCCCAACTTGACGCCATTTAGATAGTAATCTGAAACTCACCAGAAGGAGAGTTTTGGACAAGGGGACTTAATTACAAGATAAGGGATCAGTCACTTAAACCTGACATAGGTCTCGCAAAGGGCGATGCATCTGGAATTCTCTGCCGCCTGTGGGTGGTGGAAGCTGGATTGTTAGAAGTATTTAAACTTAAGGTGGATAAATATTTGATTGTTTGAGGAATAAAGGAATACAAACAAATGGCACAGAAGAGAAGTTGAGGAGATCATAGATTAGCCATGATGATATTAAATGATGGGACAGGATTGAAGGGCCTGATGGCCTCCTCCAATGTGTGTTGTATTTTTTTCACCTTTTGTTGCATCCGCACAGCTGTTTTTACAATCTGTTTTGAATCTCTCCTTCCTCCCCCCCCCCCCCCCTTCCCCCCCAGCCCCAACCAATCCATTCAAATCTCAGTTGTAACCTAAATTGAAAGAAGTAGGTGTGAGATGTTGGGCGGTACAGTTGCTGCCTTACAGCGCCAGTAGACCCGGGTTCGATCCTGACTCCGGGTGCTGTCTGTACGGAGTTTGTACATGTTCCCCATGACCTGCATGGGTTTTCCCCGAGGTCTTCGGTTTCCTCCCACATTCCAAAGATGTACAGGTTTGTCTGTTAATTGGCTTGGTGTAAGTGTAAATTGTCCCCAGGTGTGTGTAGGATTGTGTTAATTTGCGGGGATCGCTGGGCCGAAGGGCCTGTTTCCACACTCTACCTCTCAACTAAACTAAACTAAAATGTCGAGTGATTTAGTGTACACTGAGTGAAGAGAAACAGGTGACTTGTATTCATTTTATTTACTAAACAGCTTACAATTCTGTGCCATAAAGTATCTGATTCGAAGTACTAATGCCACCGCAGAGGCTTGGGGTCAGAAATTAGCACAATGCTTTGTGAATGCACGGTGTAAATGAAAGGATATTTTTGAAAAAAAAAGGTGGTGCATCTGAATGCTTTGTAGATTGAACAGTCCTCGAGTAACCTTGTGTTAGAACTGCTAGGGTACCCGGGACTGAGGATGAATAAAGTATTCTTCGTTCATTAATCAGTTCCAGCTCGCCACAGAGTACAAACCAATGTCATTCTCCTTGCTGCCATCAATTACCTGATGATAAACTGGGAGAACGCAGCCAAAACGTTGACATCACTGGAGGTCACTGTCATTCCTGGTGGTTTGTTTGAACACTGCCAAGGATGAAATGGTCAGTTCAATGCCCAGTATCCCCAGTGCTCGGTCAGTGTGGCTTTCTTCATGCAACCCATGACAAGAGGCTGTTTCTGATAGACGCAAAACGCTGGAGTAACAGCATCTCTGGATAGAAGGAATGGGTGACATTTCGGGTCGAGACCCTTATTCAGACTGAGTCAGGGGAGAGGAAGGAGATAAGGAACGGTAAGGTGTGAAAATGAGACCAAGGGGACGGAGATCAAGGAAAAATGTAGAATAGATGGTTGTTAGCTAGCAGTAGGTAAGAACAAAGCAAACAGAGATAACATGTAAATGACTGCAGTCAGACTGGTCGGAGAACTGGGAAAGGGGGGAGGCTGGTGAGAGGGAGGAAAGCAAGGGTTACTTGAAGTTAGAGAAGTCAATATTCAAACCGCTGAGGTGTAAGCTGCCCAAGCAAAATATGAGGTTTTGACCCTCCAATTTGCGCTGGGCCTCACTTTGACAATGGAGGAAGCCCAGGGACAGAAAGGGCAGTGTGGGAATGGAAAGGGGAGTTAAAGTGTTTGGCAACTTGGTTGTTCTGATACCTCATTTATCCAATAATTCCTCATCTCCTTAAAATACACACTCATGACTTTCTCAATTTTCTGCTCCGGGCACTTGTACTTCCACTCTAATTAAGATTGCAAAATCTCAGAGTTTCTCCTTGTAGTGCCAGGAATTAAAGATTATTAAACATATAAGATTATTAAGGGTTTGGACACGCTAGAGGCAGGAAGCATGTTCCCAATGTTGGGGGAGTCCAGAACCAGGTGCCACTGTTTAAGAATAAGGGATAAGGCATTTATCGAAACATAATTTCGTTCAGACTGAAAGGTCTGAATGACAATAAAGGAATCTATCTATCTAATCTATCTATCTATCTAGAACGGAGATGAGGAAACACTTTTTCACACAGAGAGTTGTGAGTCTGTGGAATTCTCTGCCTCAGAGGGCGGTGGAGGCCGGTTCTCTGGATACTTTCAAGAGAGAGCTGGATAGCGGAGTCAGGGGATATGGGGAGAAGGCAGGAACTGATTGGGGATGATCAGCCATGATCACGTTGAATGGCGGTGCTGGCTCCAAGGGCCGAATGGCCTACTCCTGCACCTATTGTCTATTGTCTATTAATCTCCTGGACAGGTGGGAGTTCCAGGAGAAAAATTAAGAACATTGCGTGTCTTTATTCTTTCCTTTTTTTTTATCACTTATTTTTTAAATCCTGAAACAATGGAGCTGTGGGTGGTTGGAGGGGCAGTGATGGTTGCTTGGCTACGGATGAGGGAATAAGCACTGACATAAAGGATGGGGTTTAGGATCTGTGTGGTCATATGGGGGAACCACAAGGAAAGTAGCCACTTATTGATAGGGACATATTAAAGAAAAGTGGACATTTTTCATCATGTTGAAAAAACGCCCCGACCTACTTGATGCCACGAGTACCTACGACCAGCATCACGACCCACCTATGACCTACGTACGACCTCCTACGACCTCGTGACGACCATGCTGCGAGTATGAGTCAAGGGCAAACTCGGCAGAGGTTGTGAATTAGGTCGTGAAAGTGGGACAGGCCCTTAAGTCTGGAATTGTTGGCTAAGACAGTCACAAAGAGTCTCAAGTCTTTACCACCAAATGTTTTGATTTTCTGAATATAAATGACCATTTCTGCATGTATCCAGAAGCCTTGACTATAGGGTAGGTTACAGGAATAGCTGACAGATCCCTCAATCATTAAGATAAATTGTAAACAGCTTAATGTTGTCACCAATCCTCGCCTGCACCCTCCCTAGCCCTTCCAAAATCGGTTAGAGGTTTTGTGGTGAAAGATCAAAAGGCAAGTATTATATTAATCTGCCGCCTATCAAGAACATAGGATATCCTAAAATGCTTGGTGACCTGTAAACTATCTTTGAAAACACCGTTATTTATTTGGAAATGGAACAGTATGTTCACATCCAGCAAGGTCTTAAGGGTGTGCGGCAATTGCTAGAATAAATATTATTGTCTGGTCATTTTAGTTGGAGTGCTAATATTCCCTTTGAGCTGGTGCTGAGGGATCTTCTGTATGTTTCTAAGATGGCAAACAGGCTCACTGTTTAGTTTAGAGATTAAGTTTTGATGTCCATGTTAAAGGTAACATATTTGCCAGATTATGGCTTCAAGAAGCTGAGTCAGGCTTGAACTCGTTATCTTCTTGTTCAGGCTGCCAGAACGTATTCGCTGAGCAGCTGGGAATCTCTAGACAGAAAGGTGTCCAATTAATGCAAATCTTACCAAATACGTTGGCGGGGAAAGGTGGTTAGGAACTGGGTAGTCAGGTGATTCAGATGGACTGTCCAATGAAGGTTCTCGACCTGAAACGTCACCCATTCCTTCTCTCCAGAGATGCTGCCTGTCTCGCTGAGTTACTCCAGCATTTTGTGTCTATCTACCATGCATTGATGTCCAAAGAAGTCACCAAAGGAGTAGCCTGATCGGCACGCCACTCTAAATGGCAGGCTTTCATTTCTGTGTACACAAAAATGCTGGAGAAACTCAGCGGGTGCAGCAGCATCTATGGAGCGAAGGAAATAGGTAACGTTTCGGGCCGAAACCCTTCTTTCATTTCTGTGTACTTGCCATCAGGATCTTGTAATCTCAGTCTAGTCGCCCAGAAACAATCGCGTACGGGTGTCACGTGTTGGGTCGACCTAGTAGTGACTCCTAAATTCTCTGCTTGAAGGACATTATTGAATCGATGTTGTATTTTATAACAGTTGGCAACTTAATGGTACTTCCTAATGTGTTGTTGATTGGATTGATAATGGTGAAAAGGCCCTTGGGCTAAAACCCCATCTCAGCATATGGAGAATATTGATTTATGCATTTCATAGTGTGTGTGATGCCGATAATGCAGTTAGATTTAACATGAATTTTTGTTTTGACCATTTCAGAGACAGTGGGCCTGTGTGTAGTGAGTGCGTTATTTGATTACATTTGTTTAACACATCATGTAATACAGTGCATAAGTAATCCTCGCAATCTGACTTGGCCCCGTACACTAAGTGTGGCTGTCTCTCGGGTTCCCTGCTGATGTAAAGACCCAAGCAGAGAAGGGAAACCCATGTTATGGTGCACTAGTGCGCCGAGTACATTCATAATTCCAAGGGCGTTCCACTGTTTGTTATGGCATGGGTTTGTATTCAGATCATGATCCAAGGCCTGTGTGGAGGCCACTGAAATGTTGGTGGGATTATCTTGTCTCCAACCTCAGTCAGGCTGTCAGCACCTCTTTCTATTTTGATTCTGCGCAGTGTAAAGATGATCAGAGAAATAATTTTATGACAGACTGTGTCGCCCAAGGTAGTAGATGGGGCCGAAACGATCGCAATACAAAGCAAGTGGATGATATCAGAACTATTAGGGAAACCTGACTGGGCTGGGGATTTTTTTCTTTTAGAATTGGTTATGAATAAGTATGATTGAGAAGATGTGTTGATAATATTACTAGTCCTGAAACAAATACTGGGGGAAATAACATGAAAATCACTAGAAAACCAGCAAAGTATTTTGGGGGTACACAAAAATGCTGGAGAAACTCAGCGGGTGCAGCAGCATCTATGGTGCGAAGGACCATAGATGCTGCTGCACCTGCTGAGTTTCTCCAGCATTTTTGTGTACCTTCGATTTTCCAGCATCTGCAGTTCCTTCTTTAACAACAAAGTATTTTGGGGACTCAGTTTACAATATGAAGCATTTCACAGTAGGGGTGTAAAGGGACAAAAAATGCTGGAGAAACGCTGCAGGTCAGGCAGCATCTCTGGAGAACATGGATAAGTGGCATTTCAGATGTCACCCTTCTCCACAGAGTCTCACCTAAATTTTCACCTATCTACATTCTCCAGAGATGCTGTCTGACCTGCTGAGTTCCCCATATGTATCTGTACACTGTCTTTCCGCTGACTAGTTAGCACATTACAAAAGCTTTTCACTGTACCTCGGTGCACGTGACAGTAAACTAAACTAAACTAGACCCCAGACATTGTGTCCTTTTGTGTGTAGAACCAGCAGTTCTTTGTTTCTAGTAAAGAAAAAACAGGTTAAAGGGAGTGGGATGAAAGGAAAGGGTTCATGCTGAACATTAGCCTATTAATTACCCAGTCCAGCACTATAAATTCTATGGTACACAAAAATGCTGGAGAAACTCAGCGGGTGCAGCAGCATCTATGGAGCGAAGGAAATAGGTAACGTTTCGGCCCGAAACCCTTCTTCAGACTGATAGGGGGTGGGGAGAAGAAAGGAAAAAAGGAAAAAGGCGGAGGAGGAGCCTGAGGGCTGGGGGAGGGGAGGAGACAACCAGATGGCTGATGAAGGGGAGGGGACAGCAAGGGCCCCTGCCTCTTTGTCGGGTACGTAGAACAATCCTTGTTCGCTACGTACCAGGGCCCCATCCCCGACCTCTACCTCCGCTACATCGATGATTGTTTTGGTGCCACATCCTGCACCCACACACAACTGACTGACTTCATCCGCTTCACCACCAACTTCCATCCGGCACTCAAATACACCTGGACCATTTCCGACACTTCCCTCCCATTCCTTGACCTCACTATCTCCATCGCAGGTGATAGACTCCTTACCGACATCCACCACAAACCTACCGACTCCCATGGCTATCTGGACTACACTTCTTCCCACCCTGCTTCCTGTAAGGACTCCATCCCCCACTCCCAATTCCTCCGTCTACGCCGCATCTGCTCCCAGGATGAGGCGTTCCACACCAGGGCATCTGAAATGTCCCCTCCTCCACCATAGATGAGGCTCGCACCAGGGTCTCTGCCATACCCCGCAACACTGCTCTCTCTCCCCATCCCCCCACTCACAACAAGGGCAGAGTCCCCCTAGTCCTCACCTTTCACCCCACCAGCCGTCACATACAACAAGTGATCCTCCGTCAGTTTCGCCACCTCCAACGTGACCCCACCACTCGCCACATCTTCCCATCTCCCCCCATGTCTGCCTTCCGCAAAGACCGCTCCCTCCGTAACTCCCTTGTCAATTCTTCCCTTCCCTCCCATACCACCCCCTCCCCTGGTACTTTCCCTTGCAACCGCAAGAGATGCAACACTTGTCCCTTCACCTCCCCCCTCTACTCCATTCAAGGACCCAAGCAGTCGTTCCAGGTGCGACAGAGGTTCACCTGCATCTCCTCCAACCTCATCTATTGCATTCGCTACTCTAGACGCCAGCTGATCTACATCGGTGAGACCAAGCGGAGGCTTGGCGATCGTTTCGCCGAACACCTCCGGTCGGTCCGCAATAACCAACCTGAACTCCCGGTGGCTCAGCACTTCAACTCCCCCTCCCATTCCGTATCTGACCTCTCTGTCCTGGGTCTCCTCCATGGCCACAGCGAGCAACACCGTAAATTGGAGGAAATGCACCTCATATTCCGCTTGGGCAGTCTACATCCTGGGGGCTTGAACATTGAATTCTCCCAATTCTGCTAGCCCTTGCTGTCCCCTCCCCTTCATCAGCCATCTGGTTGTCTCCTCCCCACCCCCAGCCCTCGGGCTCCTCCTCCGCCTTTTACCTTTTTTCCTTTCTTCTCTCCACCCCCTATCAGTCTGAAGAAGGGTTTCGGCCCGAAACGTTGCCTATTTCCTTCGCTCCATAGATGCTGCTGCACCCGCTGAGTTTCTCCAGCATTTCTGTGTACCTTCGATTTTCCAGCATCTGCAGTTCCTTCTTTAACACTATAAATTCTATGTAGTGTAGAGGCGCCTGCTAGCGCACGCAGATATCGAACCCGGCGTTCGGAAGCCGCGGTCACGTGACTTGGGAGGGGCTGTCGTTTTTGTGCGTTTTTTCCCTTGCGCGCGTTAGTTCAGCGCTGACCACCGATGTGGCCAGACGTGTCTGTTAAACCTGTAGGCTGCAACTTGAACTTTCGAATAAAGTATGGTTGAAAACTCCAGGAGTCTTTCCCCCCTTTTCCTTTTCACGCACCATACATCACACATTTCTCTATTTTTTTATTATCGATTCCCTCTTTTATTATTAAAAAACAAAAGAAAGCTGTACATCAAATGTAACAAGCCAATATATATTAGGCACCTTGGTGCCATATTACTGTACTTCTAATAAAATAAAAATAAAAAAATAAAAAATAAAACTCCAGGAGTCGTTTATCAGACCACTAAAGTAGATTTATTTTGCTGTAATATTGTGAGTCACGGCGGTTTTGAACAGGACCTTTAGATCGAAGATAGGCTTGGTTAAAGGATTACTTTGTTATGCAGTTCTGAAAGAATTGTGCAGCAAGATTTGCAGCCTTTTTGGACCATGCCCTCGAAGGAGAAGGTTGGAATAAGGCGGAAAATTGTGTACATTTCACAACCGCACACAGACGGAGAGTCACAGCCGTGATTTTCGCACTTACAGGTTTATTTTTAATTAAACTGACCTTGAGGCAGGTGTGTTTGTAAAAAAAAACAAATTGCTGCCGTGCCTGGTTTAAATCCAAATCCACAACCGACCGAGTCTGCTGGGGCAAAGTCCAAGTTCACAGAATCAGCCCAGTGATCTGGGACTGTATCAGATAGAGCTCTTCCATGGAGGAGGCACTTTTGTGCTGATCGTATTCAAATCATTTCACAGCAATTGGATGGTCCTCTTCCCTGAAAGGAATGTGAGGAGCCAAGGACTTAATTCCTTGAGTGGTGTCATAGGGAGACAGGGCGGTGAAGAAGGCTTTTGGCACGCTGCACTTAAGGGCATTGAGTATGAATATTGATTTCTCTTAAGTTCAAGTAACCCTTGCTTTCCCTCTCTCTCCGTCCCTCCTCCACCCTAGTTCTCTGACTGTTTAAGAAAGAACTGCAGATGCTGGAAAAATCGAAGGTAGACAAAAATATTGGAGAAACTCAGCGGGTGAGGCAGCATCTATGGAGCGAAGGGATAGGTAACTTTTCGGGTCTTGACCAGAAACGTCGCCTATTCCTTCTCTCCATATATGCTGCCTCACCCGCTGAGTTTCTTCCGTATTTTGTGTCTATCTGCAGTTCCTTCCTACACCATAAATCTGAGTATGGAAGTTGCGGTGTTACATTGCAGCTGTACAAAACGTTGGTGAGGCTGAGTCGTAAAGCATGTAAACAGGCCATTCGGCCCAACTCGTTCATGCTGTCAAAGATGCCTTGTCTAAGCTAAGCCCGTTTGCTTGCATTTGACCCATATTCCTCTAAATCTTTCCTATCCACGTACCTGTCCAAATGTCATTTAAAAGTTGTAATTGTACCTGCCTCAACTACTTCCTCTGGCCATGTAACCACCACCCTCTGTATGAAAAGATTACCTTCAGGTTCCTATTAAATCTTTCCCTTCTCACCTTCTAATTATAGAAACATATAAAAATAGGTACTGGAGTAGGCCATTCGGCCCTTCGAGCCAGCACCGCCATTCAATCTGATCATGGCTGATCATCTAAAATCACTACAATTTGAACATTGAATTCTCCCAATTCTGCTAGCCGCTGTCCCCTCCCCTTCATCAGCCCTCTGGTTGTCTCCTCCCATCCCCTAGCCCTCGGGCTCCTCCTCCACCTTTTTTCCTTTTTTCCTTTCTTCTCCGCACACCCTATCAGTCTGAAGAAGGGTTTCGGCCCGAAACGTTGCCTATTTCCTTCGCCCCATAGATGCTGCTGCACCCGCTGAGTTTCTCCAGCATTTTTGTGTATCATCTAAAATCATTACCCCGTTCCTGCTTTTTCCCCATATCCCTTGATTCCTTTAGCCCTATGAGCTAAATCTAACTCTCTCTTGAAGACATCCAGTGCATTGGCCTCCACTGCCTTCTGTGGCAGAGAATTCCACACATTCACAACTATCTGGGTGAAAAAGTTTTTCCTCATCTCAGTCCTAAATGGCTTTATTCTTAAACTGTGACCCCAGATTCTGTACTCCCCCAACATGGGGAACATTTGTCCTGCATCTAGCCTGTCCAATCCTTTAAGAATTTTATATATCTTTATAATATCCCCTCTCTAAATTCCAGTGAATGCAAGGCCAGTCGACCCATTCTTTCATCATATGACAGTCCCGCCATCCCGGGAATTAACCTTGTAAACCTACGCTGCACTCCCTCAAAAACAAAAATGTCCTTCCTCAGATTAGGAGACAATACTCTAGGTGCGGTCTCAGCAGGGCCCTGTGCCCTCCAATTCGTGATTCTCCTGGTTCAGTGCATTCACCCTATCTATTCCCCTCATGATTTTGTGGACCTATATCAGATCACCCCTTAGCTTCCTGCACTCCAGGAAATAAAGTCCTAGCCTGCCCATCTTCACCCTTCAGCTCTGGCCTTGAGTTCTGGCAACAACCTCAAAAATCTTCTCTGCAATATTGAAGTATTGCGTTAATTTTTGGTCACCCTGCAATAGGAAAGATGCCATTATGCTGGAAAAAGTGCAGGATAAATTTGGCAAGATGTTGCCACGACTCAAGGGACTGAGTTATAAGATTTTCCATGTGATCAATGACAATAATATCAATTTGCATTAGTGTTAAGGTTGGGATTGCACACTTGCCAGTGGATAATACTCAGCATTACCTGATTACTAGATCTTCTTCTCCTTGCGAGATGACACATAAACCAAAGGAATAGTTAGATCTCAAGCCTGGTGTTGAGCAGCCAGGTTGTTGTCTCTGTTGGCGTCAATGTCTGCCAGGCCCTGACACAGCTCCATTTGGTGGGTGGTAGAGCGGGCACCCAGAGATGACATGGTTGGCAGTCTGTTTTTCTGCTCCGCATCCACAGGCTGGGCTCTGGCGGAGTCCTCATCTCCACACGCTGGCATTGAAACGCCCAACTCCAGTACCAAGTCTGTTGAGCTTCACCCATGCTCCTCTGGGGAGGTCAGACCCTGGACACCTTTTATCTGGTGAAGAGATGTAGCTGTGTAATGGAGATGAGGTTGCCTTCCATTCCTGTGACCACTTGGTGGCTATCCAGTGTGCTTTGGTCTCAGTTGGCTGGATGGATGCGAGGAGTTGTTTTCCATGTGGAGCAAAGGGGTGACGGGACATCAGTTGGGTGGCATCTGCTCTCTGCTGATAGCCTGATGGAGGAGGTGATCTGGGTCCATGGTACTAGATGAGGACTTTAAAATAGTAATTTTATTACATACTGAATTAAAATTAATGGATGTACAGTGCCCTCCATAATGTTTGGGACAAAGACCCGTCATTTATTTATTCGCCTCTGTACACAATTTATGATTTGTAATAGAAAAAGGATTACATGTGGTTAAAGTGCACATTGTCAGATTTTAATAAAGGCCATTTTTATACATGTAGAAATTACATGTTCCACCATGTAGAAATTACAGCTGTGTTGGTCTATATCCCTCCAAACCTGTCCTATCCATGTACCTGTCTATATACAAGAAAAAGGGCGATTCGTAGTGCTCTGAATCAGTTGTTCATGGGTTCAATTCCCACTCCAGAGATTTGGGAATACATTCTTGGCTAACACTTTGGCGCAGTCCGGAGAGTGTGCTGTACTATTGGAGAAACTGTATTGTGGGTGAGATGCTGCACTCAGACCACACTTGGATCTCTCAGTTGAAAGTTAAAGATCCCCTGTCATCGCTCATAGTAAAGCTGGGAAACTATTTCTCCTCTCTTGGATAACATTTATTTTGTTGGTCACAAATGGTTGTTCGGTCATTATTACATTTTGTGGGAGCTTTTTGTGTGTAAACCTGCTGCTCTGTTTCCTGCAGTATAGAACACTTCACTTCATTAGCTGCGAAATCCTTTGATAACCTGAGATTCTATAAGATACTATGCAACATAATCTTTAGGGGAAATGAAAATGGAGTGGGATGAGGACACATACTAGGTACGGCGAATGGTGTCTGGTTTATCATGAGATTCAGCAGCTGTTTACCACATGATTCCACTAGTTTTTCTCCCCGCTTCCCCTCTATTGCCATTTTTAGTGCACACAATGAACTTACCCAAGTCAAGTCAATGCAGCTGCCGTATTGAGTTCTGAAAGCCTGCCTTTAAGTTTGACCAGTGGCTAAATATCAATGATCCTGGGCATTGTCGGAACATCCCAAGTTTACACATGGTGTAAACCGTGTAAACTTGTGGCCGTGGGACTTACCAGCGCCCGCCTGGGGCTTTAATATCGGGAGGAAAAATGGTACACGGGGGAGAGAAAAGACCTTGCCTTCCATCACAGTGAGGAGGAGATTCACTGTGATGGATGTTTGTGTGAATTGAATTGTTTGTGTGTCGTGTAGAAATTGTTTTGTTTGTATGGCTGTGGAAACAGAGTTTCCTTTGAGCCTCATTGAGGTTCAAATGACAATGAATAAATATTGTATATTGTATATTGTGTCATCAATCTACTGGCATTTGCAATTGCTTGTTGCACATTGTGTCAACTCATCTATCTTCATTACAGTAGATACATCTGGGTGGATGGGTCACTGTTGAAGGAGAAGTCCAGGGTAGATCCCATGGGTAGGCCATGGTCCTCTCTGTTGTATGTCAGTGCAGATATCCAGGGCTGCCAGCTGGGATAATAGAATGTTTTAAATGAAGTGACTGGGTTTCCTGACACAATCCACATGCTTTCTTAGCCAATGCAGTGCAGGGTACACTGGATAAGGTCATCAGTGATAAGAGCGAGGTGTTGCATTTTGGGACGTCTTACAGGGGCAGGACCTACACAGTGAATGGTAGGCATCTGGGGGGGGTGTTGTAGAGCAGAGGGATATAGGAGTGCAGCTGCACGGTTCCTTGAAGTTCGAGTCGTAGGTAGCTAAGATGGTCAATAAGGCTTTTGGCACATTGGCCTTCATCAGAGTATTGAGTATAGAAGTTGGGAGGTTATGTTGCAGTTGTATAAGACGTTGGTGAGCGCATTTAAAGTATTGTGTTCACTTCTGGGCACCATGTTATAGGAAATATATTGTCAAGCGTGAAAGGGTTCAGGGAAGATTGACGAGGATGTTAGAAACATAGAAATATGGAAAAATGGTTGCTGGAGTAGGTCATTCGGCCCTTCGTGCCAGCACTGCCATTCAATATGATCATGTCTGATCATCTAAAGTCAGTACCCCGTTCCTGCTTTTCCCCCAATATCCCTTGATTCCTTTAGCCCTAAGAGCAAAATCTAACTCTCTCTTGAAAACATCCAGTGAATTGCCCTCCACTGCCCTCTGTGGCAGAGAATTCCACAGATTCACAACTCTCTGGGTGTTGCCAAGAGGGTATGAGCTATAGGGAGAGGTTGAGTAGGCTGGGTCTCTATTCCTTGGAGTGCAGGAGGATGTGGGGTGATCTTATAGAGGTGTATAGAATCATGAGAGGAAACAATCAGGTGGATGCACAGAATCTCTTGCCCAGAGTAAGGGAACCGAGAACCAGAGGACATTAGGTTCAAGGTGAAGGGGAAAAGAATCCGAGGGGTAACATTTTAACACTGGGTGTAAGGAACAAGCTGCCAGAGGAGGTAGTTGAGACTGGGACTATCCCAATGTTTAAGAAACAGTTAGACAGGTACAAGGATAGGACAATTTTGGAGAGATATGGACCAAGCGCAGGAAGCTGGGACTAGTGTAGCTGGGACTAGTGTAGCTGGGACGTGTTGGCCGGAGTGGGCAAGTTGGGACGCAGTGACTGTTTCCACACTCTATTACTCTAGGAGTAGAATTAGACCATTCGGCCCATCAAGTCTACTCTGCCATTCAATCATGGCCGATCTATCTCTCCCTCTTAACTCCATTCTCCTGTGCTTATCAAGAATCTATCAATCTCTGCCATAAAAATACCCATTGATATTGCCCCCACAGCCTTCTGTGGCAAATAATTCCACAGATTCACCACCGTCTGACCAGCCAAGGGAGTTGGACCAAGTAGATTACTGTGAGGAGATTGCACCCATTTGACATATATTCTGCTACTGAAAGCCAGTGAGCAAAATGATCATTGAAGATTGATCTAGAAAGCTGGAGTAACTCAGCGGGTCATGCAGCATCTGGAGAAAATCAAATAGGTGACGTTTCGTGTCGAGACCCCTTCTTCAGCCTGAAGTAGTTTCTGAAGATAGACAAAAATGCTGGAGAAACTCAGCGGGTGCAGCAGCATCTATGGAACGAAGGAAATAGGCAACGTTTCGGGCCAAAACCCTTCTTTCTGAAGAAGTGACTCGACCTGAAACGTCACCTATTCCTTTTCTCCAGAGACGCTGCTGCACCCGTTGAGTTAGTCCAGCTTTCAGTCTATGTCTTTGGTTGAAACCAGCATCTGCTGTTCCTCCCTGCACCTTGAAGATTGATCACTTGTTGCCCATGCGATCCCAATCCGGTTGCCAAATCAAATGATCTTAATCTTTGCTGTCATTTCTCTTCAAATGTTCTTTGAATGAAAAGAAAAAGGCAAGGCTGATGGGAACAGACATAAGATGTATGTCGTGTATCAACCTCTAACCATTTAGTGCAGCATTTTATTCCCTTTTTCCACACCAGGGACTTTCCCTTTCGACTGACATAGCATTATTTCCTCTGCATGTGATATTAGCAAAACCATGAGAAGTTAAAGCAGGTTTGACAACTTGGGAAGAGAAATGCAGAAACTCAGCACACAGCAGGAGGACCGATGGCCCAGGAGCCTGCAGGACCTCAGTGGAAATCCCCACCTCCCCGCCATCCCCGGACCACTGGTCCACCCAGTTCATGTTTAGTTTAGTTTAGACGTACAGCATGGAAACAGGCCCTTCGGCCCACCGACCAACGATCCCTGCATATTAACACTATCCCACACACACTCGGGACAATTTATATT
Organism: Malacoraja senta; assembly: GCA_038087875.1. Lineage (NCBI taxonomy): Eukaryota > Metazoa > Chordata > Chondrichthyes > Rajiformes > Rajidae > Malacoraja > Malacoraja senta. Next base: position 139,627 of record JAXLNO010004949.1, read on the forward strand.
TATATTTGGATACCAAGCCAATTAACCTACAAACCTGTACATTTTTGGGGTGTGGGGAGGAAACTGAAGACCTGGGAGAAAGCCCATGGGGTCACGGGGAGAACGTACAATCTCCGTACAGACAGCACCCGTAGTCGGGATCGAACCTGGGTATCTGGCGCTAAAAACGCTGTGAGGCAGCAACTCTAAAGATAAGACACAACATCCAAATCTGAGGAAGGACATTATAGCCATAGAGGGAATGCAGAGAAGGTTCACCAGACTGATTCCTGGGATGTCAGGACTTTCATATGAAGAAAGACTGGATAGACTTGGCTTATACTCGCTAGAATTTAGGAGATTGAGAGGGGATCTTATAGAAACGTACAAAATTCTTATGGGGTTGGACAGGCTAGATGCAGGAAGATTGTTCCCGATGTTGGGGAAGTCCAGGACAAGGGGTCACAGCTTAAGGATAAGGGGGAAATCCTTTAAGACCGAGATGAGGAAAAACTTTTTCACACAGAGAGTGGTGAATCTCTGGAACTCTCTGCCACAGAGGGTAGTTGAGGCCAGTTCATTGGCTATATTTAAGAGGGAGTTAGATGTGGCCCTTGTGGCTAAAGGGATCAGGGGGTATGGAGAGAAGGCAGGTACAGGATACTGAGTTGGATGATCAGCCATGATCATATTGAATGGCGGTGCAGGCTCGAAGGGCCGAATGGCCTACTCCTGCACCTATTTTCTATGTATCTATGTATCTACCGCTGTGCCACCCCAGCCGTTCTGCTGGATAGCATGTTTCCATTTACACTGAAAGTGGTGACCATGCCATTGATAGGTTAACATGGCATGGTCATGTTAACCTATCAATGGTTAGGTCATGTTAACCTAACATTATTTTCTATTATATTTGCTGCGAGCTTTTACTTGGATATAGTAGAATGATTTTGAACGAAGTTTTCCAGGAATTTACAAACAAACAAAGGACATTTATTATCACACACACCAAATGGTGTAGTGAAATTTGACTTGCCATTGCAGCACACGAATAAAGATAAGACACAACATTAAATAGTTTAACAGTAAACATGAAAACATAAAAACATCCCCCCACAATGGTTTCCCCTGTTCACCCATAGTCGGGGCCTATTGAGGCCTCTGCAGTCGCCGATACGGCAGCCCGATGCTTCAGGCCCTCTCGCCGGATGATGAAGCTCCGGCGTCGGGTGAACACTCTCAGCGGCCCGGAGTGTCTGGAGCGGCCGCTTCCTCCCCGGAGACCGCGGCTCCCGAAGTCCACGGGCCGCGCTGGTCGGAGCTCCGACTCTGGCGACCTCGTCGTGAGATCCCAGGCTCCGCGGTGTTTAAAGCTCGGCGCCGCCCGCGGCTGGAATCTCCGTAGACCGTAGACCGCAGACGTTGGTGTCGGCGGTCACAGCCCTCCGGAGCTTACTGCACACGGCGACCCGGGTAAGGCATCGCCCGCTCCGCGATGGTGCTTCAATGGTGATTCCCATAGGATTTTGAAGCTTATTGACCGTGACGTAATCCAGAGATATTGTAAATGCTTCCCATCGATCAAGTGGCCATTAACTCACTGGTGCTACAATTAAGCTTTTTTTGTTGTTTTCTGGATGAGAGGCGACAGCAAAAGTCAATGCAACTTATTTTTTCATTCTGAGTTTCCCTTGGTAAGGTGTCTTGTTTGTGAACTGCTGCCAGTGTATCTCCAAAGTATTCCCACAGTGCCTCAGGTAGGAAGCCAAAGAATATTGTCTCAGGATCAATGAAAGGGCGGCAAATATAGAAACATAGAAACATAGACAATAGGTGCAGGAGTAGGCCATTCGGCCCTTCGAGCCTGCACCGCCATTCAATATGATCATGGCTGATCATCCAACTCAGTATCCTGTACCTGCCTTCTCTACATACCCCCCTGATCCCTTTAGCCACAAGGGCCACATCTAACTCCCTCTTAAATATAGTTAATGAACTGGCCTCAACTACCTTCTGTGGCAGAGAATTCCAGAGATTCACCACTCTCTGTGTGAAAAATGTTTTTCTCATCTCGGTCCTAAAGACTTCCTCCTTATCCTTAAACTGTGACCCTTGTTCTGGACTTCCCCAACATCGGGAACAATCTTCCTGCATCTAGCCTGTCCAACCCCTTAAGAATTTTGTAAGTTTCTATAAGATCCCCCCTCAATCTTCTAAATTCTAGCGAGTACAAGCCGAGTCTATCCAGTCTTTCTTCATATGAAAGTCCTGACATCTCAGGAATCAGTCTGGTGAACCTTCTCTGCACTCCCTCTATGGCTATAATGTCCTTCAGCTGAGAAGAAACTGTCCTTGAACCTGGAGCTGTGCATTTGCACACATGTATACCTTTTGCACGATGGGAGAGGGGGGAAGAGGGGAGTGGCCAGGGTGCAACCCGTCCTTGATTTTTTTTAATTTTTGTCTAGTTAAATGTAGTTGTTTGTAGTTTTTTTGTACTGTTTTTAACTGTGTATATGTGTGGGGGGGGGGGGGTGCGGGGGAAACTTTTAAAATCTCTTCCCTGTACAGGGGACCCGACCTTTTCCCTGTCGGGTCTCCGTTGTCGTTGGGGCCTAGCACCGTGGAGCGGCCTCCAACCGGAACGACCTGGGGGCTCCAGTCGCGGAGCCTGCGGACTTACTCACCATCGTGGGGCTGGCCGGCCTCGGAGCGTGGGGAGCGGTGGTGGCGAGCGGCTGCGGCCCGACTCCGGAGCTCGGAGGCTCCAGCTGCAGACCGGCGGACTGGGACATCGGGAGCTCGCGGGTCCGGGTGGGAGACCGCTTTCCGCTTCTCCCGCCCGTGTCGCGGGGTTGGAACAACCCGGAGCGGGGCCGTACTTCGCCCGGCGCGGCTTTAATGGCCGCGGGACATTCCAGCGCCCGCCGGGGGCTCCAACTTCGTGACTTTTAGACCTGGAGCGGGGTCATACATCGCCCGGCGCGGCTTTAAACGGCCGTGGGACTTACCATCACCCGCCTGGGGCTCCAACATCGGGAGAAAAATGGTGCACAGGGGAGAGAAAAGACTTTGCCTTCCATCACAGTGAGGAGGAGATTCACTGTGATGGATGTTTTTCTGTGAATTGAATTGTTTGTGTGTCTTGTGGGAATTGTTTTGTTTGTATGGCTGTGGAAACGGAGTTTCGTTTGAGCCTCTCTGAGGTTCAAATGACAAGTAATAAAATCGAATCTAATTATGCTGGTGGCCTTGCCAAGGCAGCGTGAGGTGTAAATGGAGTCATTGTGATGGTCTGAATGCGTCCACAATTCTCTGCAATTTCTTGCGGCCTTGGATGGAGCTGTTCCCAAACCATGCTGTATTTGTATTGGCTCATTATGGTTACATGTACCAGGATACAGCTTTTGTCCGCGTGCTATCCAGTCAAATCAAATAATCCGATACATGAACAGAATTAAGCCATACACAAGTACAACAGGTAACATTGGAGTAGAGACTAAAAGAGTGGAATGGTTGTAGACGGGGACAGGAAGGCTCTGCAGAGAGTAGTGCGTTCGGCCGAACGCACTATGGGAACTACACTCGCACCCCTGCAGGAACTATACATCAGAAGGTGCAGATCCAGAGCCAGCAACATTATAGGGGATCCCTACCACCCCAGCAACGGACTGTTCCAGCTGCTACGGTCAGGCAAACGCCTCCGCTGTCATGCTTTGAAAACAGAGAGGATGAGACGGAGTTTCTTCCCACAGGCCATCAGGACTGTAAACTCTAATCTCACCAGGGACTCATTTACTGTTGAGTTGTGTCTTTTTAAAATTGTTGTTTTTTTTCTAACATGTAAATACTGATTCGGTTCTATTCTGTTCTGTAGTTTTTGCACAATCCGCAGGCATTGCCACTTTCATTTCACTGCACATCTTGTATGTATATGTGACAAATAAAGTTGACTTGACTTGGTGGTACATCCTCTTCTGAGACCAGCACACTATGAGTCACCACGCTTTGACGCCATCTTGCATCTATCTATATCTCGGGCCACAGGCTGGGGAAATTAAATGACTTTTCAAGTGGTTGTAACCCAAACAGCAATCAACATGTTGAAATCAATGATGTATTGGATCAGCTAGGCAACACACCCACACTATTAACGTAATGGAATGCCCTCAAGTCTTGCTATTCCCATTTGTGATTTGGAGAAATGCACTGTGGTATTATTTCTGACAAGTTCACTTGGTTTGGATTTTTCTTTGAAAGCAAATTTCATCTCGTAACTCTGATGTGCTTTCGAGAAAGAAAACAGGATCAGAATGAAAGTTGTTAATGTGCGTCCCTGCTCACTCCACGTGGGTAAGGATACTCGTTGCTTTTGAAATTCTCCTGATATATTATTTGTAGCGCTGAAGTGAAGATGATGAAAAGGGTTTGGCTGGCACTGGTGTTAGTCTGGTGGACTAATGAGGAATGAAATCAATTTCATTTATTTATTCATAAAGCACCTTTAACAAACTAATGAGAGACCGAAATCCTCCGTAACCATTGAACATTCTTTCCAATGTTGTTATATTGTTGAAACGGTGCATAGTTGCAGCCTTCCAGAGCAAGTGACCCTGGTTCAATCCTGACTGCGGGTGCTATCTGTGTGGAGTTAGTACGTTCTCCCCGTAACCGCATGGGTTTACTCCGGGAGTTCTGGTTTCTTCCCACAGTCCAAAGACGTACATAGGCAAAGACGTAGGGTTTCAGTAAAAAAATATTGCACCTTGTCCCAGGTGTGTAGGGTAGTGCTAGTCTACGGGATTGCTGGTCGGCATGGACTCGATGGGCCGATGGGCCTGTTTCCTTGCTGTATCCTGAGCCAGAGAGCAGTGCTGAATTACTATCTACCTCTTTGGTGACCCTCGGACGACCCTTGATCAGACTTTGCTGGCTTTACCTTGCACTAAAGGTTATTCCCTTAGCATGTATCTATACACTGTAAATTAATCTATTGTATTCATGTATTATGCTGACTGGTTAGCACGCAACAAAAGCTTTTCACTGTACCTCGGTACACGTGACAACAAACTAAACTGACCTCTTAACTAAACTAAACTAAACATGTGCGATATGGGGCAGCTAATTGGGGAGTCGCATGGTCCCACAAACAGCAATGAAATGCTGCCTGATCACCAGTTGCATTGAGCAGATTTTCTTGAACATGTTGGGGAAGGCAATGGGGAAAATGTCATTGCTTTTTAAAATAGCATCATTAGATCTTTATTTTTTTTTAATCTGAGGTGCATTGATTTAAGATGAAGGATGCAATTTTCGATGAAGAATCCACAACCAACTCTTGGTTGGTATATCCCATTTGCGTGATGCTTATAACAAAGTATTTGTTTTTCTCTTTTTTCCTCTTTCTCTTTTTTTTCTTCTTCAGGGTCTATCTCTTGATCCTTTCTTTTTAATTTCTTTTCTACAGGGTCTCTGTTCTTTCTTGTTGTCACGTTTTTACACCTTCACTATTTTCCTTCACTTTCTCTTTTTTCTTAATCTCAGCCTTTCCTTTCTATCAGTGTAAAAACTGACGGGGTACATTAATTGTAATAAGATATACGTGATGAATACTAATGTAATTGGTTGTAATGTAATGTACTTCTAATAAAAAAATAAAAATAAAAATAAAAAGAATCCACAACCTTTCCGATGTGGAAGAAAGTGCCAAGCTTGATACAAATTGTTAATAATAATAATAAGTGAGGAACCAGGTTGATGCAAATGAAATTTTAAAAAAACCCTGCAGATGCTGGAAATCAAAAAATAAACTGTCTGATCAGATTCACTGGGGATTCATATACATTAGGGTGCAATACAATTATTTTCTTGCATGAAGCTCATGGAGTAAATAGTATATATGATAACTAAAGATGCATCATAAAATGCAAATGGTGCAAATATTACTGTGCCAAGTGAAGAAGTGCAAAGTAAATACTAACGCAGTACTCCAACATAAAAAAGCAAGATATTGAAGGTAATGGCGCCATGAGAAGATTGATTTGTCTTGTATAATGGCTAGGGATATAGAGATTAAAGTTAGATGTGGTGGAATGATCCTCGACTGGTATTCATGCTACAATTGAACAGGCTTGCTGTTCTCATGACCATTTCTCATTTTAACTATTAATACCAATGTATAAAATCTCATTTTCTATTTGACTCCTGATCTCTGGGCTTCCCCCTTTTGACTATTTTCAGTGTCGGTGGGGGGTTTCCATCAGGCTGCTGTTCCTCTTTTTTTTTCTTGCAGAGTTCATGGATTTAATCTACAATTTGAAAGGGAGAAGGTGAAATCGGATGTGTCGGTATTACAGCTGAGCGAAGGGGACTACCGAGGCATGAGGGAGGAGCTGGCAAAGATTGACTGGAATGGGGCTTTAGTCGGAATGACGGTAGAACAGCATTTTGCAGGAATTTCTGCGGATCCTTCGGATGGTGCAGGCAGGATCATTTCATTCCAAGGAGGAAGAAAGATTCCAAAGGGGAGAAATAAGCCGACCATGGCTGACAAGGGAGGTCAAGGCCAGCATGAAAGCAAAAGAGAAGGCATATAATATTGCAGATTAGTGGGAAGCCAGAGGATTGGGATGTTTTTAAAGAACAACAAAAGGTAACTAAAAGGACAATACGGAGAGAAAAGACGAAGTGCCGAATGTAAGCTAGCCAATAATATCAAAGAGGGTAGCAAGAGTTTCTAGGGATATATAAAGAGTAAAAAAGAGGCAAGAGTGGACATTGGGCCACTGGAGAATGATGCAGGAGAAGTGATAACGGGTAAATCAAGAAATGGCAGAGGAATTGAATAACATTTATGCATCAGTCTTCACAGTGGAAGACACCAGCAGTGTGCCTGCCATCCTAGAGAGACAGGGGGTGGAAGTTAGTGGAGTGGCGCTCACTAAGGAGAAGGTGCTAGGAAAACTGAAAGGTCTGAGGGTGGATAAGTCACCTGGATCGGATGGACTGCACCCCAGGGTGTAGGAGATGGCCTCAGGGATTGTGGAGGCATTACTTGTGATATTTCAAGAATCACTAGAGTTAGGAGATGTTCCTGAACATTGGAAAATTGCGAATATCACCGCGCTGTACAAGAAGGGAGCAAAGCAGAAGAGCGGGAATTATAGGCCGGTTAGCCTGACTTTGGTGGTTGGTAAGATTTTAGTCAATTATAAAGGATGAGGTTACGCAGTACTTGGAAGTTCACGATAAAATAGGCCGAAGTCAGCATGGGTTTGTGAAGGGAAGATCTTGCCTGATGAATCTGCTGGAGTTCTTTGAGGAAGTTAATAGCAGGACAGGCAGAGGAGAGGCTGTAGATGTTGTCTACCTAGATTTTCAGGCCTTTGATAAGGTGCTGCACGTCAGGCTGCTTGGGAAGATGAGAGCCCATGGTATTAAAGAGAAGATACTGGCATGGATAGCGGCTGGCTGGATGGCAAAAAGCAAAGAGTTACAATAAA
>JAXLNO010004950.1:0-35531 GCA_038087875.1 Malacoraja senta
CCAAAAATCACAGCCGTAAGTGGAAGCGGTTTTTATTTAAAATCAATATAGTGCAAATAGGAAATTGGTCAAGTTTAGACAAACAACACATTTTACAGTGCCTTTTCACTTCAACCCAAAACACACCAACAACCATTTACAGTGCCTTTTCCACTTCAACTCATAACACCCCAAACAACCATTTGCAGTGCCTTTTTTCCTTCAACCCAAAACACCCCAAACAACCATTTGCAGTGCCTTTTTAGGGGCAGCAGAGAGAATGGCATTTTTTAAAAAAACATTAATATATCTCCGATTTTTCATCGATGGGAAAAATCCTCTGGTCCAGTCCATCGGAGGGGGGCTCTGCGCAAGTTGGCCAAAGATGACGGCCGTAAGTGCCGGCGTTCTCTCAGAAATCACATCGCAGTGTCAAAAGCGGTCAAGATCTTACTTTTAGTAATATAGATTGTGCTCTTTACTGCAAAATGGTTCTTTATTGCTCATTTATGGCCCATTTCCTTTTCCCATAATACACCCATTCCCTCGATGCCAACATTTGTAAAAGCCCTGAAACCAGGGAAACAGAACAATAGGTGCAGGAGTGGGACATTCCGCCATTGGTGTGAATATTGAAGACAAACACAGATCGGTGACATTCAAACTTAATGTAAACTAGTCATTAACCACTTGTGTCAAACTATTAATGATAACTACCTTAAGCAAAGCATGAAGGACTTTCAGTTGAAAGGAAGCTGTGTGTGATGTGTAGAGTGGTCATTCATTGAGCTTTTGACTGGACAGATAGTTGTATATGGATGCTCTTGCTCAATAGACACAAAGTGCTGGAGTAACTCAGCGGGTCAGGCAGCATCTGTGGAGAACATGGATAGGTGACGTTTCACAGAGTGCTGGATTAACTCAGCGCGGGAGGCAGTATTTGTGGAGAACATGGATCGGTGACGTTTCAGCGTGCTGGTGTAATTCATCGGGTTAGGCAGCATCCCTGGTCAATGTGGATAGATGTTTCAGCTCTGAAGAAGGGTCGTGACCACCCAAAATCTCCCTCTCCATGTTCTCCACAGACAGACACAAAATGCTGGAGTCAGCGGGACAGGCAGCATCTCTGGAGAGAAGGAACCTACAGACTGAGTCACAGGAGATAAGTGTAAGGTATTACTCCAGCAATCTGTACTATCTGAATAGTGTCAGGTTAGGAAAATGGGAAGTACAACGAGACCTGGGTGTACTTGTACATCGGTCACTGAATGTAAGCATGCAGGTACAGCAGGCAGTGAAGAAAGCCAATGGCATGTTCGCCTTCATAGCGAGAGGGGTTGAGTTTTGGAGCAAGGAGGTCCTACTGCAGTTGTACAGAGCCCTAGTGACACCACACCTGGTGAATAGTGTGCAGTTTTGGTCTCCTAATTTGAGGGACGACATTATTGCCATTGAGGGAGTGCAGCAAAGGTTCACAACGTTCATTCCTGGGATGGCGGGACTGACATACAGTACGTTGAAAGAATGGGTCGAATGAGTTTGTATTCACTGGAATTCAGAAGGATGAGCGGGTATCTTATAGAATCGTATAAAATTAGTAAGGGATTGTACAGGGTAGATGCAGGAAAAATGTTCCCCATGTTGGGGGAGTCCAGAACTGTTAAGGTTCATTTCTTAAAACAATCAACTCACAATAAGTTAGATTAACCAACACAAGCTGTACTGATCATTTAGCCAGCGAGAGTGCCAGGGGATACAAAGTCAAGTATGCAACACATACTTAACCCTCCTGGGCCATCACTCAAATGAACAAAGACATACAGCATATTTTTATACCATTTTGGAAACGTAGTCACATGTTTATACAGAGTTGGAGCAATGACGTCTAACACATCAATCACAGAGTATACCCATTCAAAGCATTCTTGTCACTAACACAATACTCTCATGCTATGGTTATATCGTCACAAACTTTAGTTACAAACCTCCAAACAACAGGAACTTAGTCAAAGGTCTATCATCTGCAGTACCTTCTGAAACAATGTAAGGATCTTTATCAATTACCCACACAAGTTCCTGTTTACAGAGACCCAACTCCAAAGGAAACACATCCTCTCTCAAGGCTTCTGTTGACAGAAGCCAGCACCTTCTCAGGAAACACTCCTCTCCCACCAATGTCAATATCTTTTGCTTGGGCACAACAGGAAGCAGCTTGAATGCAGTTTGAATGCTGGCCTCCAATTTCCTGATCACCCAGCTCATCTACAGCACAGAATTACAAAGCTTCAGAACCCAAAACCCAAAGAAGTCAAATTAATCTTTACTTAATGAAATACCTTACGTTATAATTTGTGTCATATAACTAGGATATTATAAGAACCAGGGGCCACCGTTTAAGAATAATGGGTAGGCCATTTAGGACTGAGATGAGGAAAAACCTTTTCAACCAGAGAGTTGTGAATCTGTGGAATTCCCTGCCACAGAAGGCAGTGGAGGCCAATTCACTGGATGTTTTCAAGAGAGAGTTAGTTCAGTTCACATTTACTGTCACATGCACCAATTAAGGTACAGTGATATTTTAGTTACCACACAGCCATACTAAGTAAAAAGCAACAAGACACACAGCCACATAAAATAAAATGTAACAGAAACATCCACCACATTCCTCACTGTGATGGAAGGTAATAAAGTTCAATCATCTTCCTCGTTTGTTCACCCGTGGTCGGGGCTGTTGAACCCTCCACAGTCGCTGCTGCCGACGGTCCGATGTCGAAGCCCTCGCGTCGGGATGACGGAAACTCCGGCATCGGGAAGGATTGGAACACTCCGCAGCATGGAGCTCCCGAGTCGGCCTCTTCTTACCGGAGACCGTGGGCTTCACGGTGTTAAAGTCCACAGGCCCCGAGGTTGGAGCTCCTCACGGGCGATCCTCGGTAAAGGAGAAAAATCGCATCTCCGTCGAGGTAAGTGACTGAAAAAAAGTTTCCCCCCAATTCCCCCCCCCCCCCTCTAAAACAAACCTAGAAACAATTTAAAAAATCTTTTAAAACATACTTAAAATACGGGAAGCGGTGACACCGGATTAATCCTGACGCCTTTCGCCAGTGAGAACAAGACAGAGGAATGGCGAAGAGATGGCCCACGAGGGAGGGGGGAGGGGGATGTCCATTTAATTTGTAGAATTCAATGTTCATGTCATTGGGCTGTAAGCTATGAGGTACTGTCCTCCAGTTTGCGTGTCACCTCACTCTGGCAATGGAGGAGGCCCAGGACAGACGGACCAGTGTGGGAATGGGAAGTTAAAATGGTTGGCAACCGGGAGATCCAGCAGGCCTTGGCGGAACGAGCGCAAGTGTAGGGTGAAATGCACGCCTAGTCTAGATACAAGGAACAGCAGATGCTGTTTCACAAAAAGAGACACAATCTCCTGGAGTAACTTGCACCTCTGGAGAGCATGGACAGGCAACAATCTAGGTCAGGACCCTTCTTCAGACAGCTTGGTGTGGAGGGTGCAGAAAGTTGAAAGGAGAGGTGGGAGTGCTTGCCTTAGATTCCCTTCCCTCTACAGATGCCGCCTGACACACTGAGTTCCTCCACCGAATTAGAGGGAATGGACAGACGACGTTTTGAGTCAGGACCCTTCTTCAGACTGATTGGAGAGGGTGGGGGAGGAAGCTGGAAAAGAGAGATGGGGGATGGACAAAGCCTGGCAAGTGATAGGTGGATACAAAATGTTGGAGTAACTCAGCGGGACAGGCAGCATCACTAGAGAGAAGGAATGGGTGATGTTTCAGGTTGAGACCCATCTTCAGAAGTTATAGGTGGATATAGGTGAGGGAGACACAAGAGACTACAAATGCTGGAATCTTGCATAGTACACAATTTAGTTAGATGCACAGAATCTCTTCCCCAGAGTGAGGGAATCGATGACCAGACGACATAGGTTCAAGGTGAAGGGGAAAAGATTTAATAGGAATCTGAGGGGTAACTTTTCAACAGAGAGTGGTGGGTGTATGGAACAAGCTGCCAGAGGAGGGAGTTGAGGCTGGGACTATCCCAACTTTTAAGGAACAGTATAGACAGGTCAAGTTTTGGAGAGGTATGGACCAAATGCAGGCAGGTGGGACTCGTGTAGCCAGGACATGTTGGTTGGTGTGGGCAAGTTAGGCCGAAGGTCCTGTTTCCACACTGTATCACTCTATGACTAACTCGAAGTGCTGCAGTAACTCAGCGAGTCAGGCAGCATCTGTGCAGAAGATGGATAGGTGGCATTTCGGGTCAGGATCCTTCTTCAGACTGACATTATGTTAACAGATGAGAGGGTGATCGGCAGATGAGTGAAGTAAGTGACAGAGGGGAGGGAAAATAAGGAGATAAAAAGGATGTGAGATAAGGAGAGTGGAATGTATATGTGCAGCTTTAAGGGACATTGGTCAGGTAGTATTTGGAGTATTGCATACAGTTCTGGTCACTCCATTACAGGACTGATGTGGAGGCTTTGGGGAAGGTGCAGAGATGGTTAACCAGAATGGTTTAAAAACAAGAAACTGCAGATGCTGGTTTACAAAAAGGACACAAAATGCTGGAATAACTCAGCGGTTATGGCAGCATCTCTGGAGCGAGGGACTGGGTGACATTTTGGGTCGAGACCGAGGAGGGTCTCGACCAGAAACGTTACCCATTCCTTCCAGCATTTTGTGTCTACCTAAACTGCACCTATCCACGTGGCGGTGTGCCAGCAGGCTGGAGGAGCGGGCAAAGGCCTTGCCACAGAGCGGGCAGGTGAAGGGGCGCTGGCCGGTGTGGACCCGCCGGTGCTCCAGCAGGTGGTCATGGTGGGTGAAGCCCTTACCACAGCACGGGCAGGGGCACCACTGTGGGTATGCCGGTGCTGCCACAGGCTAGACATGCGGGTGAAACCCTTGCCACAATCAGCGCACACAAAGGGTCTCTCTTTGGTGTGTATCCGCTGGAGCCCCGTGTGTCCCCATGCTCGCTTGTCACAGTGGGAGCAGCTGCTCGCCGCCGTGGGTCCGCCAGTGCTGCCGCAACCTACGGGTAGTCGTAGGGCTGGCCACTGGTTTGCACGTGCTGGTGAGACAGGTTGTGCAAGTCCATGGCAAAGCGCTCTCCACACACCGGGCTGGGGACGGGACGGTCGCCGGCGTGCACCCGCTGGTGGTACAGCAGCTTGGTGGAGCTGGTGAAGCCCTTGCCGCACTGGGCGCAGGTGTAGGGGCGCTCGGCGGTGTGGGTGCGCTGGTGCTCCAGCAGGCTGTCAGAGCGGTTGAAGCCCTTGCCGCACTGGGCACAGGTGTAGGGGCGCTCGCCGGGTGTGGGTGCGCTGGTGCACCAGCAGGTGGCTGGAGCGGTTGAAGCTCTTGCTGCACTGGGCGCAGGTGTAGGGGCGCTCATCGGTGTGGGTGCGCTGGTGCATCAGCAGGTGGCTGGATTGGGTGAAGCCCTTGCCGCACTGGGCACAGGTGTAGGGCGCTCGCCGGTGTGGGTGCGCTGGTGGTTCAGCAGGTGGCTGGATTGGGTGAAGTCCATGCCACAGTCACTGCAGGTGAAGAGACGCTCCCCGGTATGCCGCCGCCTGTGCACCTTCATGGCCATGGACGACTTGAACCCTTTGCCGCAGTCGGAGCAGGTGAAGGGCCGCTCACTGCTGTGCACCTGCTGGTGCACCCGCAGCCCCGACAACAGGGCAAAGCTCTTGCCGCATGTGGAGCAGCCATAGGGCCTCTCGCCCGTGTGCACTTGCCGGTGGGCCTTCAGGACATTCGCCGTCTTGAAACTCTTGTCGCACTTTGAGCAGTTGAAGGGGCGTTCTCCTGTGTGCACCCGCCGGTGGATCTCCAGCTTGCTCGGGCGCTGCCAGGCCTTGCCACACACGTCGCACTCATAACGCTTCTCCTTGTTGTGCCCCGTCATGTGGTCCTCCATCGAAGCTCGGCCCGCACACCGAGCGGGGAGGGGGGCTCACCGGTACCCTGGCCAACCTCAATGACCGCTCACGTCCCCGTCTCTCCATCCACAGCACCGGCTCCTAAATCCTGCAGGAGGGGAACACAGAGGGTCAACAAGCTGGCAAACAGGACATCACTAACGTGCGAACATTGCTAGTGCTTGAAGTGGGGGTGTGAAGGGAGGGGGAGGGGGAGGGGAGCAGGGATGAAGGAGGGCGCGGAGCATCGCAGCCTTCCGCCAACAGGAGGGGGTGAGGGGGTGAAGGAATGCAGAGGTGGTGAGGAGGCAAGTGGGGAATGGAATGAGGACAGTGGATGGGGAGAAGGGACACGGTGCATCGCAGCCTGCGCCAACAGGGAGGGGGTGAGGGGGGAAAGGAATGGAGAGGTGGTGAGGAGGCAAGTGGGGAAGGGAATGAGGAGCAGTGGAAGGGGAGAAGGGAGGAGAGTGAGGGTAAAGGGGAGTGGAAGAGGAGGGGGTTAGGGGAGAAGAGAGGGGTGGGGTGAGGAAGAAGGGGGGCGGCCCTGCACCGTGACGTCCCACCGCCCTGCCCCTTGACCGTACGCCCACCCTGCGCCGTGACGTACCCTCACCCCACACACGCACGACCGGCGCCCTGACGTCACGGTGGGGCAGCCGGCACCGCCCCGCCAGCGTTTGTGGCGAACGTGGATAGATACACCGCGGCCTCCCGCCGCCACGAGGGCGCTGCAGGCGGAGGACCAGAGGGCGCCCAGACTCACTCACGGACATCCCCCTCCGCCGCACGCCTCGGGCTCCGGCTCCTCGGGTCGCCGGCCGCAGGATGAGCCTCGGGGAGGGAGGGGGTGGGGAAAGACGCGGGGCCGAGCGGCGGCGGTTGTTCCCACCTGTGCTCCCGGAGCTGAGCGGAGGCCCCGCCTCTTCGTCTCACGTCACAAAGGACCAGGTCCCGTCCCTCCTTGCCCCTCGGACGGACAGAGCACTCTGCCAACCGGAGCCGCCCATCCCACCCTAGCAACAGTTGCCATGGCGTAGCCGGCCCCGCCCCCGCGGCTCCTACACCACGTGTGGGGGGGAGGGGAAACAATCACTGCAGCTGCAGAGCTGCAAACCTGAGATAAAACCTCAAGGGGGGCCAGAGTACAAAATGCTGCAGTAACTCAGTGGGACGGGCAGCATCTCTGGAGAGAAGGAATGGGTGACGTTTTGAGGTCGAGACCCTTCCTCAGACTGAGAGTTGCAGGAGAGATGTAGACGGTGACGTGGAGTGAAAAGCTTTTACATAGAAACATAGACAATAGGAGTAGGAGTAGGCCATTCAGCCTGAGCCAGCACAGCCATCCAATATGATCAAGGCTGATCATCCACAAACAGTACCCCGTTCCTGCCTTCTCCCCATATCCCCTGATTCCGGAGCTCTATCTAGCTCTCTCTTGAAAGTATCCAGAGAACCGGCCTCCTCACCCTTTGAGGCAGAAAATTCCACAGACTAACAACTCTCTGTGTGAAAAAGTGTTTCCTCATCTCCGTTCTAAATGGCTTACCCCTTATTCTTAAACAATGGCCCCCTGGTTCTGAACTCCCCCAGCATTGAAACATGTTTCCTGCCTCTAGCAAAGGGGTGTCCAGGTTCAGCTCCTGAAGGACCGTGTTGGGGCACTGGAGAAGCAGCTGGATGACCTCAGGATCATCCGGGAAATCCTGGACAGGACCAGCAGTAAGATCGTACACCAAAGATACCCGAAGAGAGAAGGGACAGGTCTGCGAGTCAAAAGGTGATGCTGAGGCATAAGCGGAGAGACAGACGTCAGGCAGAGCCGCGTTAGTCGGGGACAGACAGGGGTTTCTGCGGCAAAAGGTGGAGACAAGGATGGTGTGTTGCCTCCCTGGTGCCAGGTTCCAGGACGTCACGGACCGATTGCAGAGCATCCTCAAGGGTGAAGGTGAGCAGCGGAAGTGGTAGTGCATGTCGGCACAAATGACGTCGGGAAGAAGAGGAAAGTCATTCTAGAGCGTGACTTCAGAGAAATCGGAAGGCGGCTGAAAAGTAGGACCTCCAGGGTGGTTATCTCTGGTTTGCTTCCACTTCCTCGTGCTGGTGAGGGAAGGAACAGGAGATAGAGGATCTCAATGTGTGGCTGAGGAGCTGGTGCAGGGAGCAGGGATTTTAAGGGCCTGTCCCACTTACGTGTCCTTGGCACGGAAATTACACGGCCTCATGGTCGCGTTGAGCCGAGACGGTCCCGCGAAGGTCGGGCGCGATTACATGCGTCTTCGCAACCTTGGGGAATAAAACAAAGACTTGTGAGCACCTTGGTGTTAACCCTACTACGCTAGAGATAATAGATACATTAGTATTGCCGTATAGTTTACTAGTAACTAAGCCAGAAATGAGTAATAACATGCAGAGGGGAGTGGGGGTAGAGCTGTTGTGATTGCCCCCAGACTCTGCACCATCTGAGGGTTCTGCAAGAGTGGAGCCTACCCACTTCGGGTATCACGAGGCAGGCAAAGATATTAATACACTTTGTAAAACCGGCAAATCAAACCAAGAAACATTACAAAAATTGGCCTCTGATGCTGAAACCTGGGCAAAGCAAACACAACAAATTTTGATTGAACATTACCAAAACAGCCTGGAAAATCTGGATGAGGTGTACTTGGAGGGCCAACCACTGATTGTGTGCAGGAGGCAGCCGCCAAAGCCTTAATCTGGAAGAAGAAACATTTTGGATGATTAATTAAAATCAGAATGGAGGATCTTAGCGAAGGAGTTTTGAACCTGACTTCAGACACTGGCTGGAACAATGAGGCAGCCTGCGGGAGGCCCAGCCCCACAGACGGGCCCCGCCTCAATGTCCAATGTAGGAGGGAGGGGGAGAGGGAGAGAGGGGAGAGGGAGAGAGGGGGAGAGGGAGAGAGGCTTTCCGCAAAGACCGCTCCCTCCATAACTCCCTGGTCAATTCTTCCCTTCCCTCCCGCACCACCCCCTCCACGGGCACTTTCCCTTGCAACCGCAAGAGATGCTATCTTGTTGCTTACCTCCCCCTCGACTCCATTCAAGGACCCAAGCAGTCGTTCCAGGTGCGACAGAGGTTCACCTGCATCTCCTCCAACCTCATCTATTGCATCCGCTGCTCTAGATGTCAGCTGCTCTACATCAGAGAGACCAAGCTTAGGCCGGGCGATTGTTTCGTCCAACACCTGTGCTTGGTCCGCATTAACCAACCTGATCCCCCGGTGGCTCAGCACTTCAACTCCCCCCCCATTCCGAATCCGACCTCTCTGTCCTGGGCCTCCTCCATGGCCAGAGTGAGCAACACCGGGAATTGGAGGAGCAGCACCTCATATGCTGCTTGGGCAGTCTGGCACCCTAGCGGCCATAAACATTGAATTCTCCAAGTTCTGGTAGCCCTTGCTGTCTCCTCCCCTCAATTTCTGGTAGCCCTTGCTGTCTCCTCCCCTTCTCAGCTCTCCCTCAGGCTCCTCCTCTTCCTTTTTCCCCCTCCACCCCCACCCTACATCTGTCTGAAGAAGGGTTTCGGCCCGAAACGTTTCGAATTTCCTTCACTCCATAGATGCTGCTGCACCCCGGTGAGTTTCTCCAGCACTTTTGACTACGATAGATAGATAGAGGCAGACAGAGAGAGAGAGAGAGAGATGTCTGTGTACATTATCCCACAGTCGTTGTTTACTATTTGACAGTAGAGAGAGATGAAGAGAGAGAGATTGGGAGAGAGATGGGGGAGAGATTGATGGTAGACAGAGATAGATGGAGAGAGAGAGATACAGAAAGCGATAGATAGGGAGAGATAGATATAGATAGAGAGAGGCAGACACAGAGAGAGAGAGATCGAGAGAGATGTCTGTGTACATTATCCCACAGTCGTTGTTTACTATTTGACAGTAGAGAGAGAGATGGGAGAGAGAGAGAGATGGAGAGGGGATAAAGGTAGAGGGAGAGAGGAAGGAATGATAGATTCCCCACCCGAGATTGATGGTCGTGTTGCGGGACCCGGCGCAGGCCCGACCCCAGGCCCAGGCCCGGCTCCCCGAGCTCCGCCAACCCCAGGCCCAGTCACTGTCTCCCGGGTGCGAGGCCGCGGCCTGGACCTCGCCCCCCAGCCAGCACCCCCGCCCCGCGCCGCTGCCCGGGTACTCACGGCTCATCCCGCCCGCCCGCTGCCCGTTGCCCCGGAGACAGAGAGAGAGAGAGGCCGCGCGGCGCAGGGGCCTCAGCCCGGAAATGACGTCACGGCCCCGGCCCGTTGCCCCGCAGGCAGAGAGAAGGGCTTCAGCCCGGAAATGACGTCACGGCCCCGACCCGTTGCCCCGCAGGCAGAGAGAGGGGCTTCAGCACGGAAATGACGTCACGGCCCCGACCCGTTGCCCCGCAGACAGAGAGAGTGGCATCAGCCCGGAAATGACGTCACGGCCCCGGCCCCGGCCCGTTGCCCCGCAGACAGAGAGAGGGACCTCAGCCCGGAAATGACGTCGCCGCCCCGGCCCGTTGCCCCGCAGACAGAGAGAGGGGCATCAGCCCGGAAATGACGTCGCCGCCCCGGCCCGTTGCCCCGCAGACAGAGAGAGGGGGCATCAGCCCGGAATTGACGTCGCGGCCAAGATGGAGCCGACCCGCACTGGACGGTGAGAAAGAGAAAGAGAGAGAGAGAGATGGGAGTGAGGGGAGAGAGAGAGAAAGAGAAAGAGAGAGAACGAGAACGACGGGGGGAGAACAAGAGATGGGAAGAGGGAGAGAGTGTGGGGAGGGAGAGAGGGAGAGAGACATAGAGAGAGGGAGAGAGACGTAGAGAGAGAGAGATAGATGGGTGGAGAGAGTAAAGGAGTGGGTGAGAGAGGGGGGGAAGGGAGGAGGGAGGGAGAGAGAGAGAGAGAGAGAGAGAGAGAGAACGATAGGGGGAGAGGGAGAGAGGGAGAGACTGAGGAGAGAGAGAGGGAGGAAGAGCGACAGAGAGAGAGAGAGAAAGAGGGAGAGAGACAGAGGGAGGGAGAGAGAGAGAGAGAGAAAGAGAGAGAGAGTGGGGAGGGAGAGAGAGATAGGAGGGGTGGAGAGAGAGAGAGTGTGGGAGGGAGAGAGGTGGATTGAGTAGAGAGAGAGGGGAAGAGAGAGAGGAGCAGAGTGAGAGAGATAGAGGGGTGGAGAGAGAATGGAGGATGAGAGAGGGGGGAGGGGGGGGTAGGAGAGAGAGAATTCAGAGGGTAGAGAGAGATATCTGAGCGGTGGGAGGCTGAGAGGAGCAGGAATAAGGGGAGAGGTTCAGAGATAGAGAGGAGACAGTCCGGGGGAGAGAGGGGGTGAGAGGCTGGGGTTGGAAAAGGGGTGAAGTGAGTAGCGGGGGAAGCAGGGAGCAAAGGGAGGGGGGAGGGATTCAAGGGGGAGTCAGTTTGGTGCCGAGGGGGGTGAATGGGAGGGGGGGAGAGAGAGGGGTCAAGTGAGTCAAGGAAGGGTGTAGGGGAGCCTTGTGGGGGTTCACACTTTGGGGGAGCAAGAGGCGGCAAGGGGCAGGGAGCCACAGGGAGGAGGTCACATTGTTTGGAGGTGGGGAGGGTGTTGCAGTTTAGGAAGTCAAACCAGGGCAGGATCTTCACTGTGAATGGCAGGGCGCTGGGAAAATAGACAATAGACAATAGGTGCAGGAGTAGGCCATTAGGCCCTTTGAGCCAGCACTGCCATTCAATGTGATCATGGTTGATCATCAAGAATCAGTACCCCGCTCCTGCCCATATCCCCTGACTCCGCTATCTTGAGAGCTCTATGTAGCTCTCTTTTGAAAGTATCCAGAGAACCTGCATCCACCACCCTCTGAGGCAGAGAATTCTAAAGACTCACCACTCTCTGTGAGAAAAGTGTTTCATCGTCTCCGTTCTAAATGGCTACTCCTAATTCTTAAACTGTGGCCCCTGGTTCTGGACTCCCCCCAACATCGGGAACATGTTTCCTGCCTCTAGCATGTCCAAACCCTTAACAATCTTATATGTTTCAATAAGATACCCTCTCATCCTTCTAAACTGCAGAGTGTACTAGCCCAGCCGCTCCATTCTCTCAGCATATGACAGTCCCGCCATCCCGGGAATTAACGCTGCTCTCACTCAATAGCAAGAATGCCCTTCCAAAAATTAGGGGACCAAAACTGCACAAGTGTGGTCTCACTAGGACTCTGAACTCTGAGCCTTGCGGAATGTGTGGAGCCGAGGGATCTGGGAGTGCGGGTACGAGTAGGGCCGAAGGGCCTCTTTCCAACGCAGTATCACTCAATGACTCTATGAGAAAGTGCTGGAGTAACTCATCAGGTCAGCAGCATCTGTGGAGAGAAGGAATGGGTAGCGTTTTGGGTCGACACCCTTCTTTGGTTTGGTTTAGTTTAGAGATGCAGCGTGGAACCAACAGGTCTTTCGGCCACGAAGTCCGCGCCGACCAGCGATCACCCCGTACACTAGCACTATCCCACGCACATTAGGGACAATTCAGCAATTTTGCGGAGGCCGATTAATCTACAACCCTGAACGTCTTTGAAATGTTGGAGGAAACCGGAGCACACGGAGTAAAAATCCACGCTGGTCAAGGGGAGAACGTACAATCTTCGCACAGACAGCACCCGTAGCAGGATCGACCCTGGGTCTCTGGCGGTGAGGCAGCAACTGTACCTGCGCGCCAGTGTGCCGCGCAGATTTATATAATGGTTTCCGCCGCCATAAACACACTCAATATGTGCTTGTAATGTCCTGTTTGCCAGCTTGTTGACCCACTGTGTTCCCCTCCTGCAGCGTTTAGGAGCCGTTGCTGTGGACGGAGAGATGGGGACGTGAGCGGCCATTGAGGGCAGCCAGGGTGCAGATGAGCCCCCCCCCCCCACTGCTCGATGTGCGGGCTGAGCGTCGAGGGGCTGATCTTCGATGGAGGACCACATGACGGGGCACAACAAGGAGAAGCGTTATGAGTGCGACGTGTGTGGCAAGGCCTGGCAGTGCCCGAGCCGGCTGGAGATCCACTGGCGGGTGCACACGGGAGAACGCCCCTTCAACTGCATGGAGTGCGGCAAGAGTTTCAAGAGGGCGACTACCCTGGAGATCCACCGGCAAGTGCACACGGGCGAGAAGCCCTATGGCTGCTCCACATGCGGCAAGAGTTTTACCCAGTTGTCAGGGCTGCAGCAGCACCAGCGGGTGCACAGCAGTGAGCGGCCCTTCACCTGCTCCGACTGCGGGCAAAGGCTTCAAGTCGGCCAAGGCCATGAAGGTGCACTGGCGGCGGCATACCGGGGAGCGGCCCCTTCACCTGCAGCGACTGTGGCAAGGGCTTCTCCCGCTCTGACAGCCTGCTGCTGCACCAGCGCACCCACACCGGCGAGCGTCCTTACACCTGTGCCCAGTGCGGCAAGGATTTCACCACATCCAGTAACCTGCTGAAGCACCAGCGCACCCACACCGGCGAGCGCCCCTACACCTGTGCCCAGTGCGGCAAGGGCTTCACCAGCTCTACCAAGCTGCTGTCCCACCAGCGGGTGCACGCCGGCGACTGTCCCATCCCCAGCCCGGTGTGTGGAGCGCACTTTGCCATGGCCTCACACGCCCTGTCTCACCAGCACGTGCACACCAGTGGCCAGCCCTACGACTGCCCGTACTGTGGTGAGTCGTTTGACAGCTCGCGGGGGTTGCGGCAGCACCGGCGGACCCACGTCGGCGAGCAGCTGCTCCCACTGTGACAAGAGAGCATGGGGGCTGCGGGTGCACCAGCAGATACACAGCAGAGAGAGACCCTTTGTGTGCGCTGAGTGTGGCAAGGGGGGTTTCACCCGCATGTCTAGCCTGTGGCAGCACCGGCGTAACCACAGTGGTGCGCGTCCCTTCCCCTGCCATCCTGTGGTAAGGGTTTTCACCAGCCTTGACCACCTGCTGGAGGACCGGCGAGTCCACACCAGCCAGCGCCCCTTCACCTGCCCGCTCTGTGGGAAGGCCTTTGCCCGCTCCTCCAGCCTGCTAGCACGTGGATAGGTGCAGTTTAGGTAGACACAAAATGCTGGAAGGAATGGGTAACATTTCTGGTCGAGACCCTCCTCAGTCTCGACCCGAAATGTCACCCAGTCCTTCTCTCCAGAGATGCTGCCTGAACCGCTGAGTTATTCCAGCATTTTGTCTCCTTTTTTGGAAACCAGCATCTGCAGTTTCTTGTTTTTAAACCATTCTGGTTAACCATCTCTGCACCTTCCCCAAAGCCTCCACATCAGTCTGTAATGGAGTGACCAGAACTGTATGCAATGCTCCAAATGCTACCTGACCAATGTCCCTTACAGCTGCACATATACATTCCCCTCTCCTTATCTCACACCCTTTTTACCACCTTATTTTCTATCGCCTCTTCCACTTAGTTCACTCATGTGCCGATCACCCCTTCATCTGTTAACATAGTGTCAGTCTGATGAAGGGTCCCGACCCGAAATGTCACCTATCCATGTTCTCCACACGTACTTGCCTGACCCGCCAGTTACTCCAGCACCCTGTGAAACGTCACCTCTCCATGTTCTCCACAGATGCTGCCTGACCCGCCAAGTTACTCCAGCACCCTGTGAAACGTCACCTATCCATGTTCTCCACAGATGCTGCCTGACCCGCTGAGTTACTCCAGCACTTTGTGTTAGAGTCACACAGTGACACAATGTGGAAACAGGCCATTCGGCCCAACTTGCCCACACCTACCAACATGTCCCAGCTACACTAGTCCCACCTGCCTGCGTGTGGTCCATATCCCCAAACCTGGCCTATTAGGCTGTGGGCCGAGCATCAAAAAGGTGTCTGGAAATCAACTTTCGTGACCATATCTCGGAACTACATTAAATTTTTCACAGATTAGATAAAAACATAATTGAGAAGGAAGTCATAACTCATCAGTGCCAAAAGTTGCTCATTCATTAATTAAACTCATTAGAAAATGAGATTGAAAAAGTAAGCGCCATCTAGTGTCCAATGCCCATATTACTGCATGGGGAGCCTATTTCCGTGATGCAGTCTATTTAAACCATATATTATTACATAGAAACATAGAAAATAGGTGCAGGAATAGGCCATTCGGCTCTTTGAGCCTGCACCGCCATTCAATATGATCATGGCTGATCATCTAACTCAGTATCCTGTACCTGCCTTCTCTCCTGCCCTGATCCCTTTAGCCACCAGGGCCACATCTAACTCCTCTTAAATATAGCCAATGAACTGGCCTCAACTACCTTCTGTGGCAGAGAATTCCACAGATTCACCACTCTCTGCGTGAAAAAATGTTTTTCTCATCTCGGTCGTAAAAGACTTCCCCTTATCCTTTAAAATGTGACCCCTTGTTCTGACTTCCCCAAAATCGGGAACAATCTTCCTGCATCTAGCCTGTCCAACCCCTTAAGAATTTTGTAAGTTTCTATAAGATCCCCCCTCAATCTTCTAGATTCTAGCGAGTACAAGCCGAGTCTCTCCAGTCTTTCTTCATATGAAAGTCCTGACATCCCAGGAATCAGTCTGGTGAACCTTCTCTGTACTCCCTCTGTGGCAAGAATGTCTTTCCTCAGATTAGGAGACCAAAACTGTATGCTTCATATTAGGAGACCAAAACTGTACGCATCAGATTAGCAGACCAAAACTGCACGCATATATATATATATATATATTTATATATACATACACACATATATATATATATATATATAAATGACTTGTGAATATGACAATCAGGTATGATTTATATAATATTTTTACACAATATGTTAAAAATTCAGGTAGTTCCGTGAGTTGCGTCACGAACTTGAACGAAAAAGCTCCTTGGCCCACAGCCTATATCCATGCACCTGTTTCTCAAACGTTGGGATAGTCCCAGCCCTCAACTACCTCCTCTGGCAGCTCGTTCCATACACCCGTCATCCTTTGTGTGAAAAAGTTACCCCTCAGATTCCTGTTAAATCTTTTCCCCTTCACCTTGAACCCATGTCCTCTGGTTCGCGATTCCCCCACGGTGGGCAAGAGATTCAGGGCATCTAACTAAATTGTGCCCGTGCAAGATTCCAGCATCTGCAGTTTCTTGTGTCTCCCTCACCTATATTCACCTATCACTTCTGAAGAAAGGTCTCAACCTGAAATGTCACCCATTCCTTCTCTCTAGTGATGCTGCATGTCCCGCTGAGTTACTCCAACATTTTCTATCCACCTATCACTTGCCAGGCTTTGTCCAGCCACCATCTCTCTTTTCGAGCTTCCTTCCCCCACCCTCTCCAATCAGTCTGAAGAAGGGTCCTGACTCAAAACGTCGTCTGTCCATTCCCTCTAAAGCGATGGAGGAACTCAGTGGGTCAGGCGGCATCTGTAGAGGGAAGGGAAACTAAGGCGACCACTCCCACCTCTCCTTTCCGACTTTCTCCACCCCCACACCAAGCAGTCTGAAGAAGGAGAAGGGTCCTGACCTAGAATGTTGCCTGTCCATGCTCTCCAGAGGTGCCAGTTACTCCAGGAGATTGTGTCTCTTTTTGTAAACCAGCATCTGCTGTTCCTTGTATCTAGACTAGGCGTGCATTTCACCCTACACTTGCGCTCGGTCCGCCAAGGCCTGCTGGATCTCCTGGTTGCCAACCATTTTAACTCCCCTTCCCACTCCCACACTGGTCCGTCTGTCCTGGGCCTCCTCCATTGCCAGAGTGAGGTGACACGCAAACTGGAGGGACAGCACCTCATAGCATACAGCCCAATGACATGAACATTGAATTCTGTAAATTAAACAGACATCCCCCCCCCCTCGTGGGCCATCTCTTCGTCATTCCTCTGTCTTCTCGCTGGCGAAAGGCGTCAGGATTAACCGGAGTCACCGCTTCCCGTATTTTAAGTACGTTTTATTGTTTCTAGGTTTGTTTTACATGGGGAGGGTGGGGGGAATTGGGGGAAACTTTTTTTCAGTCACTTACCTCGACGGAGATGCGATTTTTCTCCTTTGCCGAGGATCGCCCGTGAGGAGCTCCAACCTCGGGGCCTGTGGACTTTAACACCGTGAAGCCCGCGGTCTCCGGTAAGAAGAGGCCGACTCGGGAGGTCCATGCTGCGGAGTGTTCCAATCCTTCCCGACGCCGGAGTTTCAGTCATCCTGACGCGAGGACTTCGGACATCGGACCGTCGGCAGCAGCGACTGCGGAGGGTTCAACAGCCCCGACCACGGGTGAACAAACGAGGAAGATGATTGAACTTTATTACCTTCCATCACAGTGAGGAATGTGGATTCCGCTGTGGTGGATGTTTCTGTTACATTTTATTTTATGTGGCTGTGTGTCTTGTTGCTTTTTATTTAGTATAGCTGTATGGTAACTGAAATATCACTGTACCTTAATTGGCACATGTGACAGTAAATGTGAACTGAACTAACTCTTGAAAACGTCCAGTGAATTGGCCTCCACTGCCTTCTGTGGCAGGGAATTCAACAGATTCATAACTCTCTGGGTGAAAAAGCTTTTCCTCATCTCAATCCTAGATGACCTACCCATTATTCTTAAACTGTGGCCCCTGGTTCTGATAATAACCTTGTTATCTAACTATATTACTAAAAGTCTGATCTTGACCGCTTTAGGCCCACTTTGGCGCGATCTTCGAGAGAACGCCGGGACCTATGGCCGTCATTGTTGGCCACCTCGCTCAGAGCCCCCCTCCGCCTTCCGGGACCAGAGGATTTTTCCCGTCGATGAAATTGAGAGAGATATTAATGTTTTTACAAAATTCCCCATTCTCTCTGCTGCCTCCGCTGGCGGCAGGTGGAGGGACGATAAACCCGGAAGTGTCGTGCCTCACTCAGTCTCCGCGTGACCCAGGAAGCGCGAGGGTCACGGCTCTGAGCTGCGAATAACACTGAACGCACGTCTACTCTACGGTGAGTCCATCGATGCGGCTGTAAAGTGGCTGCAGCCCAATTGTTTGCCTCGCCTTATTAAAAAGTTTGTGTTCACAAAATGAATTTTGGTTGTCAGGTGGCTGCAGCCCCAATTGTTTGCCTCGCCTTTTTTTTTTAAAGTTTGTGTTCACAAAAGGAATTTTGGTTGTCAAGTGGCTGCAGCCCAATTGTTTGCCTCGCCTTTTTAAAAGAAAGTTTGTGTTCACAAAATGTATTTTGGTTGTCATGTGGCTGCAGCCCAATTGTTTGCCTCGCCTTTAAAAATTTTTTTTTTTAATTTTGTATTCACAAAATGAATTTTGGTTGTCAGGTGGCGCTGCCCAATTGCTTGCCTCGCCTTTTAAAAAAAGATAGTGTTCACAAAAATGAATTTTGGTTCTCAGGTGGCTGCAGCCCAATTGTTTGCCTCGCCTTTTCTTTTAAAATCGTTGCAATAGTTGGCTGCCAGCGCAAGAATCTATTCAGCCCACATTGTCTATACTAGCCCTCTGGAAACCAGTACATTCATCCCACAACACCCATACTAGCGCAACAGAAAACCGCCCCCCCCCACTGGCGAGCGATATTGGAATTGGTGGAGAGGTGGAATATTGCGTTGGTGACCTGCCCTCCCGTGTGATGCTGGGACCCAACGGGTCCCACTTAGTCTAGTATAATATAAATTATACCGTAAGGTATTTTATCAAGTAAGGATTCATTTGACTTCTTTGGGTTTTGGGTTCTGAAGCTTTGTAATTCTGTCCTGTAGATGAGGTGGGTGATCAGGAAATTGGAGGCCAGCATTCAAACTGCATCCAAGCTGCTTCCTGTTGTGCCCAAGCAAAAGATATTGACAATGGTGGGAGAGGATGTGTTTCCTGAGAAGGTTTGGCTTCTGTAAACAGACGCCTTGAGAGAGGATGTGTTTCCTTTGGAGTTGGGTCTTTGTAAACAGGAGCTTCTGTGGGTAATTGATAAACATCCTTGCATTGTTTCAGAAGGTACTGCAGATGATAGACCTTTGACTAAGTTCCTGTTGTTTGGGGGTTTGTAACTAAAGTTTGTGATCGATATAACCATAGCATGAGAAGTATTGCGTTAGTGACAAGAATGCTTTGAATGGGTATACTGTGTGATTGATGTGTTAGACGTCATTGCTCCAACTCTGTATAAACATGAGACTACGTTTCCAAAATACTATCAAAAGATGCTGTATGTCGGTGTTCATTAGAGTGATGGCTCACGAGGGTTAAGTATGTGTTGCATACTTGACTTTGTATGCCCTGGCACCCTCGCCGGCTAAATGATCCGTAAAGCTTGTGTTGGTTGATCTAACTTATTGTGAGTTGTCTGTTTTAAGAAATGAACCTTAACAGTTCTGGACTCCCCCAACATGGGGAACATGTTTCCTGCATCTACCCTGTACAATCCCTCACTAATCTAGTGGACTCCCGCTCATCCTTCTGAATTCCAGTGAATACAAGCCCAGTCGACCCATTCTTTCAAGAATTGACGCTGCACTCCCTTAATAGCAAGAATGTCCTTCCTCAAATTAGGAGACCAAAACTGCACACAATTCTCCAGGTGTGGTGTCACAAGGGCCCTGTACAACTGCAGTAGGACCTCCTTGCTCTGAAACTCAACCCTTCTCGCTATGAAGGCCAACATGCCATTAGCTTTCTTCAGTGCCTGCTGTACCTGCATGCTTACTTTCAGTGACTGATGTACAAGTACACCCAGGTCTCGTTGTACTTCCCATTTTCCTAACCTGACACTTCAGATAATACAGAGTGCTGAGGTAATACCTTACACTTATCTCCTGTGACTCAGTCTGAAGGTTCCTTCTCTCCAGAGATGCTGCCTGTCCCGCTGAGTTACTCCAGCATTTTGTGTCTGTCTGTGGAGAACATGGAGAACATTGGGGATCACGACCCTTCTTCAGACCCGAAACATCTTCTATCCACATTGACCAGGGATGCTGCCTAACCCGATGAATTACACCAGCACTCTGAAACGTCACCTATCCATGTTCTCCACAGATACTGCCTCCCGCGCTAAGTTACTCCAGCACTCTGTGAAACGTCGCCTATCCATGTTCTCAAGTGATGCTGCCTGACCAGCTGAGTTATTCCAGCACTCTGTGAAACGTCACCTATCCAGGTTCTCCACAGATGCTGCCTGACCCGTTGAGTTACTCCAGCACTCTGTGTCCATTGAGCAAGAGCATCCATATACAACTATCTGTCCAGTCCAAAGCTCAATGAATGACCACTCTACACATCACACACAGCTTCCTTTTTACCTGAAAGTCCTTCATGCTTTGCTTAAGGTAGTTATCATTAATCGTTTGACACAAGTGGTTAATGACTAGTTTACATTAACTTTTAAACGTCACCGATCTGTGTCTGTCTTCAATATTCACACCAATGGCGGAATGTCCCACTCCTGCACCTATTTTTCTATTTCCCTGGTTTCAGGGCTTTTACGAATGTTGGCATCGAGGGAATGGGTGTATTATGGGAAAAGGAAATGGGCCATAACTGAGCAATAAAGAACCATTTTGCAGTAAAGAGCACAATCTATATTACTAAAAGTAAGATCTTGACCACTTTTGACTCACTGCGATGTGATTTCCGAGAGAACGCTGCCACCTACGGCCGTCATATTTGGCCAACTCGCTCGGAGCCCCCCTCCGATGGACCGGACCAGAGGATGTTTCCCATCGATGGAAAATCGGAGAGATATTAATGTTTTATTAAAAATTGCCATTCTCTCTGCTGCCCCTGCTGGTGGGAGGGGGCAGGAACTATAAAACCCGGAAGTGGTGTGCCTCACTCAGTCTCTGCAAGACGGAGGAAGCGAGAGGGTCTCTCCGAGCTCTGAATAACACTGAACACATGTCTACTCAACTATGAGTGCCCTTAATGTGGTTTGAAATTGAAAATATGGTTGGTTTGAAGTAAAAAGGCACTGAAATGGTTGTTTGGGGTGTTTTGGGTTGAAGTAAAAAGGTACTGCAAATGGTTGTTTGGGGGGGTTTGGGTTGAAGTAAAAAGGCACTGCAAATGGTTGTTTGGGGTGTTTTGGGTTGAAGTAAAAAGGTACTGCAAATGGTTGTTTGTGGTGTTTTGGGTTGAAGTAAAAAGGCACTGTAAATGGTTGTTTGGAGGGGTGTTGGTGAAAAGGCACTGCAAATGGTTGTTTGGAGGGGGGTTGAAGTAAAAAGGGACTGCAAATGGTTGTTTGGGGTGTTTTGGGTTGAAGTAAAAAGGCACTGCAAATGGTTTTGGGGGGTTTGGGGTTGAAGTAAAAAGGCACTGCAAATGGTTGTTTGGTGTGTTTTGGGTTGAAGTGAAAAGGCCCTGTAAATGGTTGTTTGTCTAAACTTGACAACTTCCTGTTTGCACTATATTGATTTTAAATAAAAACGCTACCACTTACGGCTGTGATTTTTGGCCATCTTACTCAGTCCCCCTCCGCTCATCAGGTGCAGAGGATTCTTCCCATCAATGAAAAATAAAAGTGTTAATAGTGTTTAAAAAATGTTGGGAATCTCTCTCCTGTCAATGACGCCATGAAGGCCACACCTTTTCCGGTGGGAGGGGGAGCGATTATAAAACCCGGAAGTGTGGGTGTGGCTCAGTCTCTGCATGATGGGTGAGGGAGAGGTCACAACTGTCTGAGCAGTGAATCAACTGAACACACTGAATGTCTTCTGAACTGTGAGTGTGGTGTTTTGTGTGGTTTTATGGTGGTTTTAAGGTCGTTTCACCCTGCTTGAAATGGTATGAAACTGCATTTGAATGTGGTGGCCTTGCACCCTGCATGAAATGATATGAAACTGCATTTGAATTTGATGGCCTTGGACCCTGCTTGAAGTGGTATGAAACTGCACTTGAATTTTGTGGCCTTGCACCCTGCTCGAAGAGGTATGAAACTGTACTTGAATTTGGTGGCCTTGCACCCTGCTTGAAGTGGTTGGAAACTGCACTTGAATTTGGTGGCCTTGCAACCTGCATGAAATGGTAAGAAACTGCATTTGAATGTGGTGTCGTTGCACCCTGCATGAAATGGTATGAAACTGCACTTGAATTTGGTGGCCCTGCACCCTGCTTGAAGTGGTATGAAACTGCACTTGAATTTGGTGGCCTTGCACCCTGCTTGAAATGGAATTTCAAGGAATAGCCGTGAGTCAACTGCCAGCCCACCAGCCGTGAGTGAGCTGCCAGCACATCAGTCTTGAGGGACTGAGCTGCCACCCCAAGAATCCATTTGGACCACATTGTCCATACTAGCCCTCTGGAGACCAGTAGTCCCTGCAGCCAACAACACCCATACCAACGCTCCAGAAAGCCCCCCCACCCACTGGCCACCAATATTGGAATTGGTGGAGAGGTGGAATATTGCGTCGGGGGACCAGCCCTCCCATGTGAACATGGGACCCAACGGGTCCCACTTAGTTTAGTTAAATCTAATTTTTAGACAGCAACTTCCAATGTGCATTGAATTCATATAATAAGTCGCTCCAGTTTGTGGTCAACACTCCCACCATGTGGTGATCCGCTGCACTGCTGGCCCGGCCAGTCTGTGGTCAACACTCCCACCATGTGGTGATCCGCTGCACTGCAGGTCCTGCCAATCTGTGGTCAACACTCCCACCGTGTGGTCATCCGGTGCACTGCAGGTCCGGAGATATAATTGGCCGGGCTGCAATACAGCGGAGCACCACACGGTGGGAGTGTTGACCACATATCAGACGAACCCGCAGTGCAGCGGATCACCACATGGTGGGAGTGTTGACCACAAACTTGAAGTGCCTGCAGTGCAGCGGATCACCACAGGTTTTTAAATCTTTTTAAAATACTTTTATTTCAAAAATATAAAAGTACACATACAGACTATTAACACAATCAAAGACTGCCTATATTGATAGTTGGCAAACGTTCATCAGATTAATATATCGGCAACTTTATGTTGGCCTTCATAACAAGAGTCGAGTATAGGAGCAAAGAGGTCCTTCTGCAGTTGTACAGGGCCCTAGTGAGACCACACCTGGAGTATTGTGGGCAGTTATGGTCCCCTAATTTGAGGAAGGACATCCTTGCTATTGAGGGAGCCCAGCGTAGGTTTACATGGTTAATTCCCGGGATGGCGGGACTGTCATATGCTGAGAGAATGGAGCGGCTGGGCTTGTACACTCTGGAGTTTAGAAGGATGAGAGGGGTTCTCATTGAAACATATAAGATTATTAAGGGTTTGGACACGCTAGAGGCAGGAAACATGTTCCCGATGTTGGGGGAGCCCAGAAATAGGGGCCACACACAGTTTAAGAATAAGGGGTCGGCCATTTAGAACGGAGACGAGGAAACACTTTTTCTCACAGAGAGTTGTGAGTCTGTGGGATTCTCTGCCTCAGAGGGCGGTGGAGGGCGGTTCTCTGGATGCTTTCAAGAGAGAGTTAGATAGGGCCTCTCCCCTCTCTCTCTCTCTCTCTCCCTCTCTCCCCCCCTCTCTCTCTCCCCTCCATCTCTCTCCCCCTCTCTCTCACCACCTCTCTCTCCCCCCCTCTCTATCCCCTCTCCCTCCCCCCCTCTCTCTCTCTCTCTCGCTTCCCCCTCTCTCTCCCACCTTTCTCTCCCACCTCACTCTCCCCTTCTCTCCGACAGCCCAACACTGGATTTACCGTCAGTTTGTGAAGGCATTGGATGAAGATTGGATCTTTCTAGTCTTGCTTGGACTAGTGATGGCTCTTGTCAGCTGGACCATGGATTACATAGAAACATAGAAACATAGAAAATAAGTGCAGGAGGAGGCCATTCGGCCCTTCGAGCCTGCACCACCATTCAATATGATCATGGCTGATCATCCAACTCAGTATCCTGTGCCTGCCTTCTCTCCATACCCCCTGATCCCTTTAGCCACAAGGGCCACATCTAACTCCCTCTTAAATATAGCCAATGAACTGGCCTCAACGACCTTCTGTGGCAGAGAATTCCACAGATTCACCACTTTCTGTGTGAAAAATGATATTCTCATCTCGGTCCTAAAAGACTTCCCCCTTAACCTTAAACTGTGTGACCCCTTGTCCTGGACTTCCCCAACATCGGGAAGAATCTTCCTGCATCTAGCCTGTCCAACCCCATTAAGAATTGTGTAAGTTACTATAAGATCCCCCGTCAATCTTCTAAATTCTAGCGAGTACAAGCCGAGTCTATCCAGTCTTTCGTCATATGAAAGTCCTGACATCCCAGGAATCAGTCTGGTGAACCTTCTCTGTACTCCCTCTATGGCAAGAATGTCTTTCCTCAGATTAGGAGACCTAAACTGCACGCAATACTCCAGGTGTGGTCTCACCAAGACCCTGTACAACTGCAGTAGAACCTCCCTGCTCTTATACTCAAATCCTCTTGCTATGAATGCTAACATACCATTCGCTTTCTTCACTGCCTGCTGCACCTGCATGCCTACTTTCAATGACTGGTGTACCATGATACCCAGGTCTCGTTGCATCTCCCCATTTCCTAATCGGTCACCATTCAGATAATTATCTGTTCCAAAGGACTGGAAAGGAGAGTGGAGGGGAGAGGAGAGGGGAGGAGAGGAGAGGGGAGAGGAGAGGGGAGGGGAGGTGTGGGGAGGGGAGGGGAGGATTAATGAGACATCTCTCTCCCCCTCTCTCTCCTCTCTCCCCTCTCGTCTCCATCTCACTCTCTCCCCCTCTCTCTCGCACCTCTCCCTCGCACCTCTCCCTCGTCCCTCTCCCCCCTCTCTCCTCTCTCTCTCCCACCCTCATTCTCTCCTCTCTCACTCCCCCCTCTCTCTCTCCCCTCTCTCCCGTCTCTCTCTCCCATCACTCTCCCACCTCTCTCTCTCCCCTCTCCCTCTCTCTGTCTCCCCCCTCTCTCTCCGTCTCTCTCCTCTCTCTCCCCCTCACTCTCCTCTCTCTGTCCTCTCACTCTCCCCTCTCACTCTCCGCTCTCTCTCCCCCCCTCTCTCTCTCCCCCCTCTCTCTCTCCCCTCTCTCCCCCCCCCCTCTCTCTCCCCAGTGTATACGTGGCTGTACGTGCTGGCGAACTTCAATGTCTGCGTCTTCTACCCCCTCATTCTCATCCTCTTTGCGACCAGCTTCTGTCAGGGCTGTTTCCCCGCAGGCTGTAGGTGAGTCCGCATCAGTCCCTCTCTCCCCCCCTCTCGCCCCCGCCCCCCTCCACTCCGTAACCCAGGTCTAACTTCAGGTAGTCCCTGCTTTCTCCTCCCCTTCCCCTCCCCTCCCCAGCTCCCCCACTGCCTCCACCTCTCCATTTCTTCCCACCCTCACATCAGTCTGAAGAAGGGTCTCGACCCGAAACGTCGCCTATTTCCTTTGCTCCATAGATGCTGCCTCACCCGCTGAGTTTCTCCAGCATTTTTAGCTGTCTCTCTCTCTGTGTGTGTGTGTGTGTGTGTGTGTGTGTGTGTGTGTGTGTGTGTGTGTGTGTGTGTGTGTGTGTGTGTGTGTGTGTGTGTGTGTGTGTGTGTGTGTGTGTGTGTGTGTGTGTGTGTGTGTGTGTGTGTGTGTGTGTGTGTGTGTGTGTGTGTGCGCGCGTGCGTGCGCGCGCGTGTGCGTGCGCGTGCGCGTTCACAGAGTCACCCAGTGCGGAAACAGGCCCTTCCTTCAGCCCAACCTGCCCACACCGGCCAACATGCCCCATCTACACTAGTCACGGAAACAGGCCCTTCCTTCCTTCAGCCCAACTTGCCCACACCGGCCATCATGTCCCATCTACACTAGTCCCAGAGTCACGGAAACAGGCCCTTCCTTCAGCCCAACTTGCCCACACCGGCCAACATGCCCCATCTACACTAGTCCCAGAGTCACGGAAAACAGGCCCTTCCTTCAGCCCAACTTGCCCACACTGGCCAACATGCCCCTTCTACACTAGTCCCAGAGTCACGGAAAACAGGCCCTTCCTTCAGCCCAACTTGCCCACACCGGCCAACATGTCCCATCTACACTAGTCCCACATGCCCGCGTTTGGCCCATATCCCTCCAAACCTGTCCTATCCATGTACGTGTCCAAGTGTCTCTTAAACGTTGCCTCAACTACCTCCTCCGGCAGCTCGTTCCATACACCCACCACCCTCTGTGTGGAAAAGTTGCCCCTCCGGTTCCTATTAAACCTTTTTCCCCTTCACCTTAAACCCATGTCCTCCGGTCCTCGATTCCCCTACTCTGGGCAAGAGACTCTGAGCGTCTACCTGATCTATTCCCCACTAATCTTTCTTCCGCAGGCTCTGGTATCCCATTATCCGAGGAGCCATTCTTCATGAGTACCTGACCTTCGGAACGTTTGTGGCCAAGGCTGTGGGATTAACAGCGGTCCTGAGCACGGGTTTACCCTGTGGGCAAGGAGGTGAGAGAGGGTGGGAGACAGAACAATAGACAACAGGGCCCTAGTGAGACCACACCTGGAGTATTGTGTGCAGTTTTGGCCTGTTGGCCTTCATAACAAGAGGAGTTGAGTATTGGAGCAAAGAGGTCATTCTGCTGTTGTACAGGGCCCTAGTGAGACCACACCTGGAGGATTGTGTGCAGTTTTGGCCTGTTGGCCTTCATAACAAGAGGAGTTGAGTATTGGAGCAAAGAGGTCCTTCTGCTGTTGTACAGGGCCCTACTGAGACCACACCTGGAGTATTGTGTGCAGTTTTGGCCTGTTGGCCTTCATAACAAGAGGAGTTGAGTGTTGGAGCAAAGAGGTCCTTCTGCTGTTGTACAGAGCCCTAGTGAGACCACACCTGGAGTATTGTGTGCAGTTTTGGCCTGTTGGCCTTCATAACAAGAAGAGTTGAGTATAGGAGCAAAGAGGTCCTTCTGCAGTCGTACAGGGCCCTAGTGAGACCACACCTGGAGAATTGTGTGCAGTTTTGGTCCCCTAATTTGAGGAAAGACATTTTTGCTATTGAGGGAGCCCAGCGTAGGTTCACAAGGTTAATTACCGGGATGGCGGGACTGTCATATGCTGAGAGAATGGAGCGGCTGGGCTTGTACACTATGGAGTTTACAAGGTTGAGAGGGGATCTTATTGAAACATATATGAGATCATTAAGGGTTTGGACACGCTAGAGGCAGGATACATGTTCCCGATGTTGGGGGTATCCAGGACCTGGGGCCACACACACAGTTTAAGAATAAGGGGTCGGCCATTTAGAACGGAGATGAGGAAACACTTTTTCCTTTAAAAAATATATATTTTTATTAGAAGCATATACATATCACAACCAAAGCACGATTTGTTTACCAGTTACATATTAACACAGCTTTTTTTTTCTCACAGAGAGTGGTGAGTCTGTGGAATTCTCTGCCTTAGGTGGAGGCCGGTTCTCTGGATGCTTTCAAGAGAGAGCTGGATAGGGCTCTTAAAGATAGCGGAGTCAGGGGATATGGAGAGAAGGCAGGAACGGGGTACTGATTGGGGATGATCAGCCATGATCACATTGAATGGCGGTGCTGGCTCGAAGGGCCGAATGGCCTCCACCTGCAGCTATTGTCTATTCTTGGTTGTTGGTTTCCTGGTCCTGTAAAATATTGCAAAATGGAATTTAAACTGGACGTGGTGGAGGGAGGACTTAAGCCAGAAAGGATTTTTGGGAAGAAAGAGCTACCTTAAATTTAGTTGCATCTGGTTGGGTAACTAAAGTAGGGTGGAGATTATACCATGCTTTAATTGTACGGGGGAATAACGAATTGCTGTACACATCTGTCTTGGTCGCTGGAATCACAAATTAGATCGTCTGCTCCCAATAGAAAGATAGAACCATAGACAATACGTCCAGGAGTAGGCCAGTCGGCCCTTCGAGCCTGCACCGCCATTCAATGTGATCATGGCTGATCATCCAACTCAGTATCCTGTACCTGCCCTCTCTCCATACCCCCTGATCCCTTTAGCCACAAGGGCCACATCTAACTCCCTCTTAAATATAGCCAATGAACTGGCCTCAACTACCTTCTATGGCAGAGAATTCCACAGATTCACCACTCTCATCTCGGTCCTAAAAGACTTACCCCTTATCCTTAAACTGTGACCCCTTGTCCTGGAGTTCCCCAACATGTGTTCGGCACGGACTAGAAGTGTTCGGCACGGACTAGAAGGGTCGAGATGGCCTGTTTCCGTGCTGTAATTGTTATATGTTATCTGGAACAATCTTCCTGCATCTAGCCTGTCCAACCCCCTTAAGAATTGTGTAAGTTTCTATAAGATCCCCCCCTCAATCTTCTAAATTCTAGCGAGTACAAGCCGAGTCTATCCAGTCTTTCTTCATATGAAAGTCCTGCCATCCCAGTAATCAGTCTGGTGAACCTTCTCTGTACTCCCTCTATGGCAAGAATGTCTTTCCTCCGATTAGGAGACCAAAACTGTACGCAAGACTCCAGGTGTGGTCTCACCAAGACCCTGTACAACTGCAGTAGAACCTCCCGGCTCTTATACTCAAATCCTTTGGGTTTGATTTGGGTTTGATTTGATTTGGGTTTGGTGTAGGTCTTGTAATCTATGTCGAGCTGACCGTTTAACATGTTGTAAAAACAGGTCAAACGGTGAACTTCACGTCTATCTTGGAGAGGGTTCCTTCCACCCCAGAGAATTCAGAAGTTTGGTAACACTTGCTCCCCTCTCATAGGTGTCAGTAACAAATCGAGCTGCCTGTCTTTGGACACGTTCGATGGAAGAAAGGTTTTTATTTGTGTATGGGTCCCATGCTGCAACTGCGTGGTCCAAATGAGGTCTAACGAGGGTGAAGTAGAGCTTCTCAACAGAAGTTGGACAATGATGAAAGTTGCGCCTCAGAAAATTTAGGACACCTGTTGCTTTCACCGTTGCATGGTGAGTCTGACCATTCCAACGCAGATCATTCTGCAACTTGATGCCAAGATCCTTGGTTTGTTTGGATTCTTCAAGGGTGGCACCAAGTATATTGTACGATGTTTCGCCTGGATTCCTCTTTCTGGTGACACGCATGGTTTCACATTTGGAAGGGTTGAACTGCATGCCCCATTGTTGTGACCACTCAACCATTGTATCGAGATCCTTTTGGAGAGCATCTTCATCATCAGCTGACTCAATTGGACGGTACAGCAGACAATCATCAGCGAATAGTCTGGTCGTGCTTGCGGCTTTTTCATGGATGTCATTTATGTTAAGCAAAAACAGATGTGGGCCAAGTACCGTGCCCTGAGGTGTACCACTCAACACTGGATGCCAATTGGAGCTCTTTCCGTTCACACGCACACGCTGAAGACGTTTTGTCAGGAAACTGGAAATCCATCGTTTCGTGTTGGAACGAATACCATAGAAGTCAAGCTTCCGAAGCAGTCTCTGGTGTGGGATGACATCAAATGCTTTAGAAAAGTCCAGCACTACTAAATCCGTGATGACATTACCATCAAGGTGCTTGGCCAGGTCATTTGTCGTCAGGATAAGCTGAGACTCACATGATCTATGCCTCCTAAATGTATGTTGGTTGTCAGCAAGAATGTTACGTTTGTTCACGTGTTGCATCAGATTACTATCAATTAAATGCTCCAGTAATTTGCAGCAAGTACTTGTTAATGAAACAGGACGATAATTCGCTGGGTTGGTGGTTGAACCCTTCTTAAAGAGAGGAGTGATGTTAGCCTTCCTCCAACCCAGCGGAACATCACCTGAGTCAAGCGATTGTTGGAAAATGAACGGCAAAACTGGAGCCAGTTCTTCGGCCGCGATCTTGACGGCTTGATTCTGTATCTGATCTGGTCCAATTACTTTTGTGGTATTGATGTTGAGCAATAACTTCTTGACACCTTCAACCTCAATTTTAATAGCAGGCATATCAGCATACGGGCCGGGCGGTAGAACTGGAAATGATGACGGCTCCTGGGTTGGCAGGACTTTCATATGAAGAAAGACTGGATAGACTCGGCTTGTACTCGCTAGAATTTAGAAGATTGAGGGGGGATCTTATAGAAACTTACAAGATTCTTAAGGGGTTGGACAGGCTAGATGCAGGAAGATTGTTCC
This sequence comes from Malacoraja senta, assembly GCA_038087875.1. Taxonomy (NCBI): domain Eukaryota; kingdom Metazoa; phylum Chordata; class Chondrichthyes; order Rajiformes; family Rajidae; genus Malacoraja; species Malacoraja senta. Next base: position 29,863 of record JAXLNO010004950.1, read on the forward strand.
CGATGTTGGGGAAGTTCAGGACAAGGGGTCACGGTTTAAGGATAAGGGGGAAATCTTTTAGGACCGAGATGAGAAAAACATTTTTCACACAGAGAGTGGTGAATCTCTGGAACTCTCTGCCACAGAAGGTAGTTGAGGCCAGTTCATTGGCTATATTTAAGAGGGACTTAGATGTGGGCCTTGTGGCTAAAGGGATCAGGGGGTATGGAGAGAAGGCAGGTACAGGATACTGAGTTGGATGATCAGCCATGATCATATTGAATGGCAGTGCAGGCTCGAAGGGCCGAATGGCCTACTCGTGCACCTATTTTCTATGTTTCTATATCTTCCCGGGTGAAAACGTGTTGGAATTGGTTTGCAAGAGATTCTGCTTTCACCTGGTCCTCAGTGATCAGACAGTTGTTCACTTTAAGCATCTGGACACCAGTGTTGTCTGTCCGTCTGGATTTCACATATCTCTAAAAAGCCTTGGGTTGCTCTTCCCCAAGAATAGAAGAAACATGTTGTCTATGAGCACTCCTAATAGCACGATCGACTTGCTTTCTCACTCTAGTAAAATTGTCCCAGTCCAGTTTTGTACCCCTTTTTTTTGGCACGGATATAAAACTTCTCTTTCTTACTGCAGAGACGTTTCAGTTTTGCCGGAAGCCAAGGAGGACGCATACGGCCCTTAATGAGTTTTTGAGGGACACGATTTGGAACAATATTATTTAAAGGAGTTTCTCTGCCACACCCTGTTGTCTTTTACGGATCTTTTATCTGTTTGCAGGTTGAAGAAATCTTTTCCCAGTTTTTTTGCTAAGACTTTAAATTCCTCGCTGTTCACTTTTTTTCCAGGAGGAAATTTTACGCGGTGGTTTTGAAGGAACTTTAAGCTTTGTGTGCAGTTTTGCTTGGATGATATAATGATCGCTAATTCCATCCAGCACACAATGAAACTTCCGAAATTAAATCTGGGTGTGAAGTGAACAATAGATCTAAAGTATTTTCGGTGCCACTTGTCTCATCATGCATGGTAGGGAAAGTGACACTTTGGGACAGGTGAATTTCCTGGAGAGACCCTTCTGGTTCGCTTTGTGTGCATCAGTCCAATCTACACCTGGGACATTGAAATCGCCCCCCAGGATGATAAGTGGAGAGCGTGAGGAGGCGTTAATGTTGGAGATGTGTGATCCAAGATCTAAATGAGGCTCCGTTTGCATGTCAGGTGGTCGGTAAAAGCTTCCGATCGGTAACGACTCACCCTGGAGTGTAGCTTGAAACCATATCTGCTCAGAGCCGCTGTCTAAGTCTGTTCTTATCTGAAGGTATTATCTGAATGGTAGCCGATTAGGAAAAGGGGAGATGCAACGAGACCTGGGTGTCATGGTACACCAGTCATTGAAAGTAGGCATGCAGGTGCAGCAGGCAGTGAAGAAAGCGAATGGTATGTTAGCATTCATAGTAAAAGGATTTGAGTATAAGAGCAGGGAGGTTCTACTGCAGTTGTACAGGGTCTTGGTGAGACCACACCTGAAGTATTGCGTACAGTTTTGGTCTCCTAATCTGAGGCAGGACATTCTTGCCATAGAGGGAGTACAGAGAAGGTTCACCAGACTGATACCTAGGATGGCAGGACTTTCATATGAAGAAAGACTGGATAGACTCGGCTTGTACTCGCTAGAATTTAGAAGATTGAGGGGGGATCTTATAGAAACTTACAAAATTCTTAAGGGGTTGGACAGGCTAGATGCAGGAAGATTGTTCCCGATGTTGGGGAAGTCCAATTTTAAATACCAACAATTTTGCCTGTTGGGGGAGTCCAGAACAAGGGGTCACAGTTTAAGGATAAGGGGGAAGTCTTTTAGGACCGAGATGAGAAAAACATCTTTTACACAGAGAGTGGTGAATCTCTGGAACTCTCTGCCACAGAGGGTAGTTGAGGCCAGTTCATTGGCTATATTTAAGAGGGAGTTAGATGTGGCCCTTGTGGCTATAGGGATCAGGGGGTATGGAGTGAAGGCAGGTACAGGATACTGAGTTGGATGATCAGCCATGATCATATTGAATGGCGGTGCAGGCTTGAAGGGTTCGTTCGACTCCCGTTACAACTGAGATCCTTACGACTGCGCCAAAATCTGCGGAAGAAATTAATTTAAAGGGAAATTAATGGGAAATGAAAAGCGGAGACTTTGCAGATTTGCTTCGAGATTTTATTGCATGATATCATGGAGAGATGGCGGCAGTAAAACTGCTCACCAGTTCTCTGACTTCACAGCAGCATTAGCCGACAGTTATAATGTACAGTAGACAACTTTATTTTTACTCTTGTGTGATACTACTCTATGAAAATATACTACCTAGTACGTGGGTACCAATTATTTCATAAGCCATAACATACTTTTCACTTATGTTAATCTTATTCAACAACAGATGGTTAAACACAATACAAGGGAATCTTGACATTATTCTATCCCATCTTTCAGGCGGCCCACGCCACCATCCCCATTCCAAGCCAATCATAAGCCTCCCATTTACTGCAACTACTAGCGGTAGGGGGCGCGGGTGATCTACTGTAACTTCTCACAGAAGCATAAACAAGCTTCCTTATCATCTGTACTATTTCATGTTTACATTTACCATCCGCCCTTCAACACATTCCCAGACAGGAGGTAATACGTCTAATCTTACTTTGCCTTTTCCCCACACATTTCTTCTACACCTGGTCAAGCGAGAGATTTCCAATTGTCACATCCAGTACACCCTATTGGTCCCACATAAGAGATTAGCATACAAACTTAAAGCACATGGTATTGGGGGTTCAGTATTGATGTGGATAGAGAACTGGCTGGCAGACAGGAAGCAAAGAGTAGGAGTAAACGGGTCCTTTTCAGAATGGCAGGCAGTGACTAGTGAGGTACCGCAAGGCTCAGTGCTGGGACCCCAGCTATTTACAATATATATTAAAGATCTGGATGAGGGAATTGAATGCAACATCTCCAAGTTTGCGGATGACACGAAGCTGGGGGGCAGTGTCAGCTGTGAGGATGCTAGGAGGCTGCAAGGTGACTTGGATAGGTTGGGTGAGTGGCAAAGGCATGGCAGATGCAGTATAATGTGGATAAATGTGAGGTTATCCACTTTGGTGGCAAAAACAGGAAGTAGACTATTATCTGAATGGTGGCCGATTAGGAAAAGGAGATGCAACGAGACCTGGGTGTCATGGTACACCAGTCATTGAAAGTAGGAATGCAGGTGCAGCAGGCAGTGAAGAAAGCAAAAGGGATGTTAGCATTCATAGCAAAAGGATTTGAGTATAAGAGCAGGGAGGTTCTACTGCAGTTGTACAGGGTCTTGGTGAGACCACACCTGGAGTATTGCGTACAGTTTTGGTCTCCTAATCTGAAGAAAGACATTCTTGCCATAGAGGGAGTACAGAGAAGGTTCACCAGACTGATTCCTGGGATGGCAGGACTTTCATATGAGGAAAGACTGGATAGACTCGGCTTGTACACGTTGGAATTGAGAAGACTGAGGGGGGATCTTATAGAAACTTACAAAATTCTTAAGGGGTTGGACAGGCTAGATGCAGGAAGATTATTCCCGATGTTTGGGAAGTCCAGAACTAGGGGTCACAGTTTAAGGATAAGAGGGAAGACTTTTAGGACCGAGATGAGGAAATCCTTTTTTACACAGAGAGTGGTGAATCTGTGGAATTCTCTGCCACAGAAGGTAGTTGAGGCCAGTTCATTGGCTATATTTAAGAGGGAGTTAGATGTGGCCCTTGTGGCTAAAGGGATCAGGGGGTATGGAGAGAAGGCAGGATGGGATACTGAGTTGGATGATCAGCCATGATCATATTGAATGGCGGTGCAAGCTCGAAGGGCCGAATGGCCTACTCCTGCACCTATTTTCTATGTTTCTATGTTACTTTGCTCAATTCCAATGAAAATTAAATAAGGATATTAATTTTTCTTCTACACTGTTGAACGGTCCAATGCCCTCGCGTCGGGATGACGGAAACTCCGGCATCGGGACGGATTGGAACACTCCGCGGCACGGAGCTCCTGAGTCGACCTATTCTTACCGGAGACCGCGGGTTTCATGGAGTTAAAGTCCACAGGCCCCGCGGGTTGGAGCTCCTCACGGGCGATCCTGGGCAAAGGCTCCGCGATGTTAAAATCCGTGTGCCCATGGCTTCAAGCGAGGGCCGGTCTTCAGGAAAGGTCGCTCACATCCACGTTGTTAGGCCGCAGGGGGGGGGGGGGGGCGAGAGACGACGTGGAGAAAAATCGCATCTCTGTCAAGGTAAGTAATTGAAAAAAAGGTTCTTCCAATTCCACCCCCCCACATAAAACAAACCCAGAAACACTAAAACATACTTTTAAAGCATACTGAAACTAATAAAAAAAAGAGAAGGGAGAGACTGTAGGCGAGGCAGCCATTGCTGGTGGAACCTGATTATTTCGGGGCCTATCAACATTTTTTTTTGCTTAAAAAAACATTTGTTTCATCGGAATACGACTTGGCTCCAGCGGGTTAACGAGCAAAAGTCCTTGTTTACCGCAGCCGGAGTCTTGCGGACGGAGATTGAGATCCCACCGTTCGGAGTTGAGGGGGAACGCCGGGGGATGGGAAGCGGTGACTCCGGATTAATCCTGACGCCTTTCGCCGGCGAGAAGACAGAGGAATGAGGAAGAGAGGCCCCACGACAGAGGGGTTGTCAATGACCGGTCAGCTCGACCTTGCACCCCATCCCAAGAATGGACACCGCATTCCCCACAGGGCCAAGGAGGGCATATATTAGGAACACTTCTCCATCCGTTTCCCACCACGGATGGCTGACCTGCTGAGTTCTACCTGCACTTTGGAGGGGAATGGACAGGTGACGTGTCGAGTCTGGACCTTTCTTTGGACTAATGGAGTCGGGGAAGAAAGCTGGAAGAAAGTGATGGTGTCGGGACAGACTCCAGGACTTGATATGTCGGGGGGGGGGGGGGGGGAGTGTCTCCTTAATTTGGAGAATTCAATGTTCATGTCATTGGGCTGTAATTTTTGAGGTGCTGTCCTCCAGTTTGCGTGTCACCTCACTCTGGCAACGGAGGAGGCTCAGACAGACAGACCAGTGTGGGAATGCGAAGGGGAGTTAAAATGGTTGGCAACTGGGAGATCCAGCCAGCCTTAGCGGACGGAATGTAGGAAGAAATACGTCTAGTCTACATACAAGGAACAGCATATGCTGGTTTACAAAAAGAGACACATTCTCCTGGAGTAACTTGCACCCCTGGAGAGCATGGACAGGCAACAATCTCGGTCAGGACCCTTCTTCAGACTGCTTGGTGTGGGGGTGGAGAAAGTTGGAAAGGAGAGGTGGGAGTGGTCGCCTTAGATTCCCTTCCCTCTACAGATGCTGCCTGACCCAGAGTTCCTCCACCGCTTAGAGGGAATGGACAGACGACGTTTTGAGTCAGGTCCCTTACTTCAGACTGATTGGAGAGGGTGGGGGGAGGAAGCTGGAAAAGAGAGATGGGGGGCTGGATAAAGCCTGGCAAGTGATAGGTGGATACAAATGCTGGAGTAACTCAGCAGGACATGCAGCATCACTAGAGAGAAGGAATGGTGACATTTCAGGTTGAGACCCTTCTTCAGAAATGATAGGTGGATATAGGTGAGGGAGACACAAGAAACTG
>JAXLNO010004951.1:0-38554 GCA_038087875.1 Malacoraja senta
GGTTCAGGATGTCATGAGCCGAATTCAGAACATCCTTGAGAGAGAGAGAAGGTGAACAGCTGGCAGTAGTTGTGCACGTAGGCACAAACGACATCGGGAAGAAGAGGAAGGAGGTTCTCCAAACATGTCTTCAGAGAGTTGGGAAGAAGACTGAAATGCCGGACTTCTAGGGTGGTTATCTCTGGATTGCTTCCAGGACCTCGTGCTAGTGAGGACAGGTACAGGGCGATAGGGGATCTGAATGTGTGGCTGAGGGGCTGGAGCAGTGAGCAAGGATTTAGATTTATAGACCACTCTTCTGGGGAAGGGGTGACCTGTACAAAAGGGACGGGTTACACCTGAACTGGAGGGGGACTGACATTCTGGCGGGCAGGTTTGCTAGGGCGACACGTGTGGGTTTAAACTAAATAGTGGGAGGGAGAGATTGACAAATTGGGAGTATAAAGATGGCGTTAAAGGGGATCACAAAAGATTCTCAAATAAATGGGAAGGAAGGCTTGAGAACGGACAACAGAGTAACGTCATGGGCCAATTGTACGTGGTGCGAGGGGGGAAGTGATTACGGAGGTCAAAGTGCTGCATATGAATGCGCGAAGTATAAGTAATAATGTGGACGAGCTTGAGACTCAGTTAGAAACTGGCAAGTATGATGTTGTGGGAATTACTGAGACATGGCTGCAAGAGGGCCAGGCCTGGGAACTGAATATTCAAGGGTATACCTCCTATTGAAAAGACAGACAGGTGGGCAGAGGGGGTGGGGTTGCCCTGTTGGTGAGGAATGAAATTCAGTCCCTTGCAAGGGGTGACATTGAAACAGGAGATGTGGAGTCAGTATGGATAGAACTAAGGAATTGTAAGGGTAAAAGACCCGAATGGGACTAATCTACAGGCCCCCAAACAGTAGCCTGGACATAGGGCGCAAGTTGAATCAGGAGTTAAAATTGGCATGTAGCAAAATAATTGCTGTGGTTGTTATGGAAGATTTCAACATACTGGTAGACTGGGAAAATCAGGTTGGTACTGGACCCCAAGAAAGGGACTTTGTAGAGTGCCTTCGCGATGGATTCTTAGAACAGCTTGTATTGGAGTCGACCAGGGAGAAGGCAATTCTGGATTTAGTGTTATGTAATGAACCGGATTTGATAAAGGGCCTCGAGGTTAATGAGCCATTAGGAGGCAGTGAATCGACAATTGGAGAGGGAGAAGGGTTGATCGGAGGTGTCAGTGTTGCAGTTGAATAAAGGGGACTATGGGGCCATGAGGGAGGAGCTGGCCAAAGTTGACTGGAAAGATACACTAGCAGGGATGACAGTGGAACAAAAATGGCAGGTATTTCTAGGAATAATACAGAATGTGCAGGATCAGTTCATTCCTAGGAGGAAAAAAGATTCCAAGGGGAGAAAGGATCGACCATGGCTGACAAGGGATGTCAGAGACAGTATAAAAATAAAGCGAAGAAGTACAACGTAGCAAAGATGAACGGGAAGCAAGAGGATTGGGTAATGTTTAAAAAACAACAGAAGATAACCAAAAATACAATACGGGAAGAAAAGATGATGTACGAAGGTAAGCTAGCCAAGAATATAAAGCAGGATAGTAAAAGCTTCTTTAGGTATGTGAAGAGGAAAAATTAGTGAAGACCAAAGTTGGACCCCTTGAAGGTGAATTTATTATGGGAACAAGGAAATGGCAGATGAGTTGAACAGGTACTTTGGATCTGTCTTCACTAAGGAGGACAAAACAATCTTCCTGATATAGTAGTGGCCAGTGGATCTGGGGTGAGGAACTGAAGGAAATCCACATTAGGCAGGAAATGGTGTTGGATAGACTGATGGACTGAAGGCTGATAAATCCCCAGGGCCTGATGGTCTTCATCCCAGGGTACTTAAGGAAATGGCTCTAGAAATCGTGGATGCATTGGTGATAATTTTCCAATCTTCTATAGACTCAGGATCAGTTCCTGTGGATTGGAGGGTAGCTAATGTTATCCCACTTTTTAGGGAAGGCGGGAGAGAGAAAACATGGAATTATAGACTAGTTAGCCTGACATCGGTGGTGGGGAAGATGCTGGAGTCAATTATAAAAGATGAGATAGCCGAACATTTGGATGGCAGTAACAGGATCGCTCCGAGTCAGCATGGATTTACGAAGGGGAAAACATGCTTGACTAATCTTCTGGAATGTTTTGAATATGTAACTAGGAAAATGGACATGGGAGAGCCAGTGGATGTAGTGTACCTGGACTTTCAGAAAGCATTTGATAAGGTCCCACATAGGAGATTAGTGGGCAAAATTAGAGCACATGGTATTGGGGGTAGAGTGCTGACATGCATAGAGAAGTGGTTGGCAGACAGGAAACAAAGAGTAGGGATTAACGGGTCCCTTTCAGAATGGCAGGCAGTGACTAGTGGGGTACTGCAAGGCTCGGTGCTGGGACCGCAGCTATTTACAATATACATCAATGATTTGGATGAAGGGATTCAAAGTAACATTAGCAAATTTGCAGATGACACAAAGCTGGGTGGCAGTGTGAACTGTGAGGAGGATGCTATGAGAATGCAGGGTGACTTGGACAGGTTGGGGGAGTGGGCAGATGCATGGCAGATGAAGTTGAATGCGGATAAATGTGAGGTTATCCACTTTGGTAGCAAAACAGGAAGGCAGATTAGTATCTAAATGGCGTCAAGTTGGGAAAAGGGGAAGTACAACAGGATCTGGGGGTCCTTGTACATCAGTCTATGAAAGTAAGCATGCAGGTACAGCAGGCAGTGAAGAAAGCGAATGGCATGTTGGCCTTTATAACAAGAGGAATCAAATATAGGAGCAAAGAGGTCCTTCTGCAGTTGTACAGAGCCCTAGTGAGACCACACCTGGAGTATTGTGTGCAGTTTGGTCCCCTAATTTGAGGAAGGACATTTTGCTATTGAGGGAGTGCAGCATAGGTTTACGAGGTTAATTCCCGGGATGGCGGGACTGTCCATATGGTGAGAGAATAGAGCAGCTGGGCTTGTACACTCTGGAGTTTAGAAGGATGAGAGGCAATCTCATTGAAACATATAAGATTGTTAAGGGTTTGGACACGCTAGAGGCAGTAAACATGTTCCCGAAGTTGGGGGAGTCCAGAACCAGGGGCCACAGTTTAAGAATAAGGAGTAAGCCATTTAGAACGGAGATGAGGAAAACACTTTTTCTCACAGAGATTGGTGAGTCTGTGGAATTCTCTGCCTCAGAGGGTGGTGGAGGCAGGTTCTCTGGATGTTTTCAAGAGGGAGCTAGATAGGGCTCATAAAAATAGCGGAGTCAAGGGATATGGGGAGATGGCAGGAACGGGGTACTGATTGGGGATGATCAGCTATGATCACATTGAATGGCGGTGCTGGCTCGAAGGGCCGAATGGCCTACTCCTGCACCTTTTGTCTATTGTCTATTGTCTCCCCTCCCTACTCCCTCCTCTCCCTCAATCCCCCTCTCTAATCTCACCTCCCCAGGATCTTGAGGGTGCCACTCCTTTCCCTCCTTGCCTGCCCGGAGACAGCAATGCCGCCGCACTCAGCCAGGCTCAGCGCCCAGCCTCGGATCCTCGTCGCGGCCTCAGCCCGCCTCTGGAGCTGGAACAGGCCGACGCCGCCAGCAGCCTCAGCGCCCAGGCCCCGGATTGTCACGTGGCCTCTCCCCATCCCCGCAGCTGGGCGAAGCTGCCGGCCTCAGTGCCCAGGCCCTGGATCGTCGGCGTGGTGTGGCCTCCCGCCGCCGCCGCCACCGCCGCGATCTCAATTCTGGAAAGGCCCCAACTCCGCAGGCGTCTCTGAGGACCCGTTGTGTGCCCTTTGTGACACCAGTAAAGACGCACATGGGAACTTTCCCCAAACTGCGCATATGCGGGTGGGGGCGCTGTTTTCAGTCTTTTTTTAAAACGTTAATAACTTTTAAAATATACCATCGATCTGAACATAATTTCTTTCATTTACAGCACAAGACCATGGTGAGTAAAGTGGGACAAAAATCGTAGTGCTATCGTTTTTGTGCAAATAGAGGTACAAGAACAATCCTGCAAACAAACAAGATGAGAGTTTTAGTAATATAACTAGACTAAGTTGGACCCAATCACACAGGAGACCTGGTCCCCCAACGCAACCCATTCCCCAATGCAATATTCCACCACTCACCCATTTCCCCAATGCAACCCGTTCCCCCAACGCAATATTCCACCACTCACCCATAGCCCCTAACTGCGCAGACGCAACCCATATCCCCTCATCCCCGAGCACTCCCTCCCCCCCTCTTCATGTGTGGGAGTGGAGGGCGGAGGGAAGTGGGGTGTGGGGTGGGAGGGGAGGAGGGTGTGTGTGGACGGGGTGGTGTAGGAGGTGGGAGAGGGTGGTAAAGGGGGAGGGGGGTGTGGGGAGGGGGGTGTGGGGGAGGGGGGTGTGGGGGAGGTGGGGTGTGTGGCAGGTAGGTTGTGGGGGAGGTGTGTATGTGGGTGGGAGGGGTGTGGGGGGAGGAGGGATGTGGGAAGGGGTGTGTGCAGGAGGTTGTGTGTGTGTGGGGGTGCGCATGGGCAGGGGCTGTGTGTGTGTGTGGGGGGGTTGTGCGGGAGGGGGGGTTGTGTGGTGGGGGGGCTGCGTGGGGGGAGAGGGGTGTGTGGGAGGTGGGGTGTGAGGGGGGAGTTGGCAGGGGGGTTTGTGGGCAGTGGGGTGGTGTTTGGTGGGGTGTGTAGAGGGGGTGGGTGTGTGTTGGGGGGTGGGTGGAGGGAGGGGGGTTGTGGGGACGGGGATGTGTGGGCGGCAGGATGTGTGGGCGGTGGGGTGTGTGGGCTGCGGGGTGTGTGGGGGGGTGGGTGTGTGGGGCGGGGGTGTGGGTGTGTGAGGGGGTGAGTGGACAGGGGGGCTTGGTGGGGGGGAGGGGTGTGTGGGGGGAGGGTGTCTGGGCGGGGGGTTGTGTGGGGAGAGTGGGGGTGTGTGGGCGAGGGGGAGTTGTGGGCAAGGGGGAGTTGTGGGGGAGAGGGGTTTGTGGGCGGGGGGGAGTGAGCTCGGAGCAAAGACAGGGGAAGAGCCATGGGGAGAGGGGGGCATCACAGGGAAGGGGGAGGAGCCAGCGAGGGGACCAGAGGGGTAGTGGCTGGAATTGGCAGTGCGATGGGGACTCACAGCAGGCGCTGGTCGCTGGTTGTTCGCCTTCGTCGGGATCAGAGTCTCCGCTTTCCATTTGGCGACATCGGCAACATCTCCGACTCCGGGCTGAGCTGGGTCTCCGACTCTGGGCTGGGCTGGGCTGGGTCTCGGACTCTGGGCTGGGTCTCCCACGCTGGGCTGGGCTGGGTCGGGTCTCCGATGCTGGGCTGCTGCTTGGGGCTGGGCGGCTGCTTGGGGCTGGGCGGCTGCTTGGGGCAGGGCGGCTGCTTGGGGCAGGGCAGCTGCTTGGGGCGGGAGGCACTGTTTGGGACGGGGCTACTTGGGGCGGGACTGTTTGGGGTTGGGCTGGGCTGCTTTGGGTCCCTCCGAAAGTCCGGTTGGAAACCTCTGCCGGCCATCCTCCGATCCAGTAAAGACGCGATGGTGCAGGAAGGGGCGGACCGTCCCGGGGAGTGACGGGGAAGAGACTAATCTGCGCGGCGCTGACTGGCAGGAGAATAGATCGATCTGCGCACATGCGGTTTTTAAGATTTTTAAACCTCGCTAACTTTTATGACATTCAACCGATCGGAACGAAACTTGATGCAATTGCAGCACAGGAGAACGGTGAGTGAACTGGCACAAAATCGTAGCGCTGTTGCAAAACTGTTTTTGCGCAAATAGAAAGACTGCCGAACCGGAAGATAACAAGATCAGAGTTTTAGTTATGTATAGATATATATATACTAGACCAAGTGGACCCATTGGGCCCCGTTTCCCCAACTCAATAATCCACCACTCACCCGTTCCCCCAACGCAACTGGTTTCCACCACACCCATTCCCCCAACGTAACCCTTTTCCCCCAATGCAATATTCCACCACTCACCCATAGCCCCGATGGGAGGCCTGGTCCCCCAACGCAACCCGTTCCCCAACGTAAGATTCCACCATTCCCCAGCACTGGACTTTAAAAAAAATCCAATTGCACTTCCCCTGCCTCCCCGAGCACTTCCAATTCCAATTCCACTTCCCCTGGCCCCTCCCCCTCCTGTTCAATCACTTGCTGCCAGGACCATGACTAAGCGTTCTAGGATGGCAACATTGTTGCAAATGTCGGGTGGAGGACTGTGATATCCCATTGTGACATCATTGCTGCAACTGCCAGCACTGAAGTGTTGAAGTGATTATCAAAGTGGATCTAATAAACTTAAAAATGTGATAACTTGTGAAATATAACATCAATCTGAACGAAACTTGATACAAACAACCACAGGTCAACGGTGAGTAAGGTGGTGCAAAATGTCATGCTATTGCGTACCGTTTTGGCGTAGTTCCTTGAGATCGCATGTATGCAGACAGATAGACGTCCAAACAAGACAAGAGTTTTAGTAATATATAGATTACTGTAGAAGAGAAACAGACTTGTCTTTGGGGAAAAAAAATATGTTGTCACTAGTGGATTCTTGTTGTCCAAGCTTCATGAAAGGGATTTGGCTCAAATCCAAAGCATTGCTCAAGAAAGCCCAGTTAGGTAGAGTCATAAAGTGATACAGTGTGGAAACAGGCCCTTCGGCCCAACTTGCCCACACCGACTACACTAGTCCCACTTGCCTGCGCTTGGTCCATATCCTTCAAACCTGTCCTATCCATGTACCTGTCTAACTGTTTCTTAAACGATGGGATAGTCCCAGCCTCAACTACCTTCTCTGGCAGCTTGTTCCATACACCCACCACCCTTTGTGTGAAAAAATTACCCCTCGGATTCCTATTAAATCTTTTCCCCTTCACCTTGAACCTATGTCCTCTGGTACTCGATTCCCCTACTCTGGGCAAGAGACTCTGTGCATCTACCCGATCTATTCCTCTCATGATTTTGTACATCTCTGTAAGATCACCCCTCATCCTCCTGCGCTCCATGGAATAGAGACCCAGCCTACTCAACCTCTTCCTAAAGCTCACACCCTCCAGTCCTGGCAACATCCTCGTTAATCTTTTCTGAACCCTTTCAAGCTTGAAAATATCTTTCCTATAACATAGTGCCCAGAACTGAACACAATATTTTAAATGCGATCTCACCAATGTCTTATACAACTACAATATGACTTCCCAACTTTTATACTCAATACTCTGACTGATGAAGGCCAAAATGCTAAAAGCCTTTTTGACCACCTTATCCACCTGCGACTCGACCTTCAAGGAACCATGCATCTGTACTCCTAGATCCCTCTGCTCCACAACACTACCCAGAGGCCTACCATTTACTGCGTACGTCCTGCCCTTGTTCTACATCCCAAAATGCAACACCTTACACTTCTCTGTATTAAATTCCATCAACCATTCCTCCGCCCACCTGGCCAATCGATCCAGATCCTGCTGCAATCTTTCACAACCATCTTCACTATCTGCAAAACCATTCACTTTTGTATCATCAGCAAACTTGCTAACCTTGCCCTGTATGTTCTCATCCAAAACATTAATGTAGATAACAAAGAGTAATGGGCACACCACTAGTCACAGGCCTCCAATCCGAGAAGCAACCTTCCACCATAACCCTCTGCTTCCTTCCATCGAGCCAATTTGCTATCCAGTCAGCTATCTCTCCTTGGATCCCATGTGATCTAACCTTCCAGAGCAGCCTACCATGTCGAATGCCTTACTGAAATCCATGTACACAACATCTACAGCTCTGCCTTCATCGACCTTTTTGGACACGTCTTCAAAAAAATCAATAAGATTTGTGAGACACGACCTGCCACGTACAAAACCATGCTGACTATCCCTAATCAGCCCTTGCCCAACCAAATGCATGTATAACCTATCCCTCAGAATACTCTCTAGTAACTTTTCAACCACAGATGTTAAACTCAGATAGTAACATTGGTTAATAAATTTCCTTGGGATCTCAGCAAATGCTAAATTTGAGGTCCATGATGTGTTTGCAGTTCTCTCATTTAAATATGTGAAATTCAAAACACAATAAACACGAAACCCAATCTGCATTCACATTTAGGCTCTGAAATGATATTTAATACTAAACCTATTGACGTAAATAATTTCCTTCTTTATTCATCTGCATACACAAACAAATTCCTGATTTTTTACATATTTTAAATCTCAAATGTTAGTCCTGTATGAAAATCCCACATCCTGATAAATCTACATGTGCAGAGCATCTTGCTTTCTATTCTAAATTTCTGGGTGTCGCCTTGTGTAAAATGCTTTTCATTGTAGATGCTTTAACAATCGGACACTGTGTTGCGATTTACTCTATCCCACCCATTTATAATTTGACATACTCCCAGTCTGCTGACTTCTAATAAAATATTGCTTTGATGGTTTTCTTTCTGAGATTTTGGATTCTCAGTGAATGCTATTTTTATTCCTCCCTCATTCTAATCAACTTCTTCCCTGATTCTAGCACTCATCTACACACAGGGGACAATTTACAGCGGCCAATTAGCATACAATCCGCACATCCCTGGGATGTGGGAGGAAACTAGAACACTCAGAGGAACCAACAGAGTCACCGGGAGAACATTTAAAAACTACACATGTACAGTATTTGAGGTTAGGATTAAACCTGGGTGTTTCGCTCTGTGAGGCTGAGGCTCTATTAGCTGTGTCACTGTGCTGTTCTCAAATTCTTTTCTAAATAGGAATAAACTTTATTACTTGTGACATCGGATGTTCTTAAGGCAAATTAAATTAATTCAATAATTTCAGGTTTAGGGCATCCTCACGTGTACTAATGCACAGCAAAAGTCTTGTTTTGCATTCTTTCCGAAAAGATCAGATATAACATAATGCAAAAAACCAAGTCAAACTCAAGTAAAATAGAATGAGCAAAGGGGAAGACGAGGAGTGCAGAATATTGTGGCACATTGTAGCGCATCTGTTCCATAGTCAAAGTCCAATGTCCTCACTAGGATGAATCGGATAGCACCCTAACTTATGGAAGTACTGTTCAGAAGCCTGATAACAGAGGGGAAGAAGTTGTTCCTGTCTGATGGTGCACACTTTCAAGCTTCTGCATCTTCTACCGGACAGAAGCACAGAGAAGGAATAACCGGGGGGCGAGGTCTCTTTGATTATGTTAGCTGCTTTCTGAGGCAGCATGAAGCGTAGATGGAGTCAATGGTGGCAGGGGCGGAAATTCTGGGGGACGGGGGGGACATGTCCCCTCCTGCTTTGAGAGGTGGGGGACAATCCCCCCCCATGTTTTGTAATCCGGACTTTATCAGATGCTTTCTAAGGGCTGAATCGGCCCGTTCGCGGGGCCTTCAGCGCCCAGCGCGGCTTAAAATCAAACTGCTGCATCGAGGCGATCGAGGCTCCCGATGTTGAAGCCCCCGCCGGCCGATGAAAGACCCCGTGAACGGGCCGATTCAAGCCCCACGATTCGGGGCGGACGAAGCTGCTGTTGCTGGAGTTCGGAGTGGGTCACCAACCAGGTCAGCTCCCGATGTTACCATCCACAGGGCCAACGGCCGAAGCCTCGCGTGTGTGTGGATGTGTGCGCATGCGTGTGCGCAGCCGCCAAGAAAGAGATCCTTGATGAAAACCTGCTCCAGAGCATTCTGGACCTCAGACTGGGGCGGAGGTTCACCTTCCAACAGGACAACGACCCTAAGCACACAGCCAAGACAACTTCATGACAAGTCTGTGAATGTCCTTGAGTAGCCCAGCCAGAGCTCCCCATCCAACCTGACAGAGCTTGAGAGGATCTGCAGAGGAGAATGGGAGAAATTACCCAAATACAGATGTGCCAAGCTTGTAGTGTCATACCCAAGAAGACTTGAGGCTGTAATCGCTGCCAAAGGTGCCTCAACAAAGTACTGAGTAAAGGGTCTGAATACTTATGTAAATGTGATATTTCAGTTATTTCTTTTTAATTACTATGCAAAAATTGCTAAACACCTGTTTTCGCTTTTTTATTTTGGGGTATTGTGTGCAGATTGATGGATTTAATCCATTTTAGAATAAGGCTGTAACGTAACAAAATGTGGAAAAAGTGAAGGGGTCTGAATACTTTCTGAATGCACTGTATACTTGATGAACTGTATATTGCAAGGGCCAGGAAGCGAGCGGGCAAGATCATCTCTGACCCCTCTCACCCTGGCCACAAACTCTTTGAATCACTTCCCTCTGGAAGGCGACTCCGGACTGTCAAAGCTGCCACAGCCAGACATAAAATCAGTTTTTATCCACGAGTAGCTGCTCTACTGAACAGCCAAAAATCTGTAGCCTCCCTTTGATCTGGTATTTTGTTGGTTCACATGCTTGATCAATGGTGTTTTATCATTAATGTTTTATTATTATTAATGTTTAGTGTTTTCTAAGTCATTCGTAACTGTCACTGTATGTCATGTTGTTACTTGTGGGCGGAGCACCAAGGCAAATTCCTTGTATGTGAATACTTGGCCAATAAACTTACTTACTTACTTGTACTAAATTAAGTTAAACACAAAGGGGAAAAAGTTGGATTGCACCCATTTTTGGTGTACTAAAAACACAAATGATTTAAATGCCAAAGCACAGTTGGCTTTCTTGCAAAATGTTTTTCAAAATTAGTTAAAATCTAGTCTGAAGTGCACCAGGAGTGATTGACATAGGATCTGCATGTTCTCAAAGGCATCTCAATTTCACAAATCTCACAACAATTTTCTGCAGAACAACCAGAATGCCTATCCTTAATGCGACTGCAACACCTTGTAATTCAAACAACCAAGATCAAAACAGGCTGCATAAAGTGATAGATATTGCCTAGTTGATAAGGGTATTGACCTCAGTACCATCAAAGCGATCTAAAGAGAGTGCTACTTCAAGATGGCAGCTAATATAATCAAAGTCCCACACCATCCTTGCCAGGCTCTCATCTTGCTGCTACATCATGACAACAGTGCAGGAGCCTGGGAACCATTACCTCCAAGTCCAAGAACAGCTTCATCTCAACGATCAGGCTCTTGAATCACCCTACAAAACGATAACCACAACCCTACCAAAGCACTGAGCTACCAAAGACTTTGTATAAGGTTGTATTAGGTACTTTAGTTTGCACTATTATGGTCCGGTTTACTTACTGACAATTTATTGTATATTTATTTGTTGAGTTGTTATATTTAATGTGCCAGCAAAGCTGCAGAAAGTAAGAATTTTATTGTTCCGGTCTCATTGCATAGAGCAATGACCCCTGATTCTTGATGTGGTAAATATGTACACTTGCATGGAATGTAGTTAATGAAGTTTGGTTGGTTTTGGCAATAGAACACAATGTGGAATTAAGATATCACAGAACCCACTAAAATAATTAAAGTACATTTAGGGAGTTAAATTCATTAGTCCCCAAAAATAAAGCCAACTTTGAGCCACCTGGTAATTGTAATGTTTTCATTGTTCAGTAACTGCTCGTCACATCAGCATATGGGCCAATACCCTACATGGCCTGGCCAATTCAGGTTAAAGCTTGTTTGCATTGCCACATCACTTAAAGGGGAGGTGCACTGTGCATAAAACAAATGCTGGCCATCATGCCATGTGAAACAGACCTGGAAAACATTAAAGCAAGGTGCAATATGGATAAAATTAGAGTTCCAAGATTTGTTAAGAATATTAAATAACGGTGTTCAGAATAATCTGATTGTTCTCTTGCAGAGATGTAATGAAGGAATCAAATGCAATGTTGATTTTCATTGTAATGGGGTTGGAAAGCAAGAATACAGATCCTTTTCTGCAACTGTATATGGCTTTTCTGTGACAGCATTTGGAGTATTGTGCCCTTCAACCACTGATTACATTGATTTACTAAATAGATTCCAGGGATGTGAAGTTATCTTATGAAGAAAGACTGAGAAGACTGGGCCTACAATGTACAGAGAATAGATGAATGAGAGATGATCTCATTGAATTATAAGGTTCTAAGGAAAATTAACTGGTAAGATGCTATGAGGATGTTTCGCCCCGTTGGTGAATCTAGAACTAAGGACATACTCTCCACATCAACAGTTGTCTATATATGACTGAAATTATGAAGTGTTTCTTCTCGTGGAGGACTACAAATCCACCTCGGGTGTTGTGGTTGGTGAGTCATTTGAAAATATTTAAGGTAGAGATGAATTTTTAGGCTGTCTGGGAATCATGTAGAAACATGCTGTTGGGGCCAAAGTCAGTTCAGACACGATACTGAACACCAGAACAAGACAAAAGGCCCATGCTTCCTGCTCCAGCTTGTTATGTCTTATTTTCTTTCAAGAGGCCCAAGGATTTTGGATGCTTGAACAGCAGAGAAATGTGTTGCATCTGCATCAGATGGGAAGTCAACCAGTTCTATGCTCAGATTGTAGTGAATGCCAAGAATTACACCACAAGAACCTTAATGTAGTCTATATTACTAAAAGTAAGATCTTGACCACTTCATGTTTTTCTTTCATGGTTTTAGAAACAACGCTGCCACTTAAGGCTGTGATTTTTGGTCAGCTTACTCAGAATCCCCCTCCGCTGCGCAGGACAAGAGGATTTTACCCTTCGATGAAGCATAAAAGAGTTATTAATGTTTTTAAAATGTTGACATTCTCTCTGCTGCCCCTGCTGGTGGGAGAGGGAGGGAAGTAAAACGCACTGCTAATGGCTGGTGGGGTTTTGGGTTAGACAATAGACAATAGACAATAGGTGCTGGAGTAGGCCATTCGGCCCTTCGAGCCAGCACCGCCATTCAATGCGATCATGGCTGATCATCCCCAATCAGTATCCCGTTCCTGCCTTCTCCCCATATCCCCTGACTCCGCTATTTTTAAGAGCCCTATCTAGCTCTCTCTTGAAAGCATCCAGAGAACTCACCTCCACCACCGTCTGAGGCAGAGAATTCCACAGACTCACCACTCTCTGTGAGAAAAAGTGTTTCCGCGTCTCCGTTCTAAATGGCTTACTCCTTATTCTTAAACTGTGGCCCCTGGTTCTGGACTCCCCCAATATCGTGAACATGTTTCCTGCCTCTAGTGTGTCCAAACCCTTAACAATCTTATATGTTTCAATGAGATTCCCTCTCAACCTTCTAAACTCCAGAGTGTACAAGCCCAGCTGCTCCATTCTCTCAGCATATGACAGTCCCGCCATCCCGGGAATTAACCTTGTAAACCTACGCTGCACTCCCTCAATAGCAAGAATGTCCTTCCTCAAATTAGGGGACCAAAACTGCACACAATACTCCAGGTGTGGTCTCACTAGGGCTCTGTACAACTTCAGAAGGACCTCTTTGCTCCTATATTTGATTCCTCTTGTTATAAAGGACAACATGCCATTCGCTTTCTTCATTGCCTGCTGTACCTGCATTCTTACTTTCATAGACTGATGTACAAGGCCCCCCAGATCCCGTTGTACTTCCCATTTTCCCAACTTGATGCCATTTAGATAGTAATCTGCCTTCCTGTTTTTGCTACCAAAGTGGATAACCTCACATTTATACGCATTAAACGTCATCTGTCATGCATCTGCCCACTCCCCCAACCTGTCCAAGTCACGCTGCACTCTCATAGCATCCTCCTCACAGTTCACACTGCCACCCAGCTTTGTGTCATGCTAATGTTACTTTGAATCCCTTCATCCAAATCATTGATGTATATTGTAAATAGCTGCGGTCCCAGCACAGAGCCTTGCGGTACCCCAATAGTCACTGCCTGCCATTCAGGAAGGGACCCGTTAATCCCTACTCTTTGTTTCCTGTCCGCCAACCACTTCTCTATCCATGTCAGCACTCTACCCCCAATACCATGTGCCCTAATTTTGCCCACTAATCTCCTATGTGGGACCTTATCAAATGCTTTCTGAAAGTCCAGGTACACTACATCCACTGGCTCTCCCATGTCCATTTTCCTAGTTACATCTTCAAAAAATTCATGAAGATTAGTCAAGCATGATTTCCCCTTTGTAAATCCATGCTGACTCGGACCGATCCTGTTACTGCTATCCAAATGTGCAGCTATTTCATTTTTATAATTGACTCCAGCATCTTCCCCACCACCGATGTCAGGCTAACTAGTCTATAATTCCCTGTTTTCTCTCTCCCGCCTTTCTTAAAAAGTGGGATAACATTAGCTACCCTCCAATCCACAGGAACTGATCCTGAGTCAATAGAACATTGGAAAATTATCATCAATGCATCCACGATTTCTAGTCACTTCCTTAAGTACCCTGGGATGCAGGCCATCAGGCCCAAGGCATTTATCAGCCTTCAGTCCCATCAGTCTATCCAACACCATTTCCTGCCTAATGTGGATTTCCTTCAGTTCCTCTGTCACCCCAGATCCTCTGGCCACTACTATATCAGGAAGATTGTTTGTGTCCTCCTTAGTGAAGACAGATTCAAAGTACCTGTTCAACTCATCTGCCATTTCCGTGTTCCCCATAATAAATTCACCTTTTTCGGTCTTCAAGGGTCCAACTTTGGTCTTAACTAATTTTTTCCTCTTCACATACCTAAAGAAGCTTTTAATATCCTGCTTTATATTCTTGGTTAGCTTACCTTCGTACCTCATCTTTTCTCCCCGTATTGTCTTTTTGGTTATCTTCTGTTGTTCTTTAAACATTACCCAATCCTCTTGCTTCCCGCTCATCTTTGCTACGTTGTACTTCTTCGCTTTAATTTTTATACTGTCCCTGACGTCCCTTGTCAGCCATGGTCGTCCCTTTCTCCCCTTGGAATCTTAATTCCTCCTAGGAATGAACTGATCCTGCACCTTCTGTATTATTCCTAGAAACACCTGCCATTTTTGTTTCACTGTCATCCCTGCTAGTGTATCTCTCCAGTCAACTTTGGCCAGCTCCTCTGTGATGCCCCCATAGTCCCCTTTATTCAACTGCAACACCGAGACCCCCGATCTACCCTTCTCCCTCTCCAATTGTAGATTTATCCTGACCATGTTATAGTCACTGCCTCCTAATGGCTCATTAACCTCGAGGCCCTTTATCAAATCCGGTTCATTACATAACACTAAATCCTGAATTGTCTTCTCCCTGGTAGGCTCCAATACAAGCTGTTCTAAGAATCCATCACGAAGCAACATCTACAAAGTCCCTTTCTTGGGGTCCAGTACCAACCTGATTTTCCCAGTCTACCTGCATGTTAAAATCTCCCATAACAACCACAGCATTGCTTTTGCTACTTGCCAATTTTAACTCCTGATTCAACTTGCGCCCTATGTCCAGGCTACTGTTTGAGGACTTGTAGATTAGTCCCATTAGGGTCTTTTTACCCTTACAATTTCTTAGTTCTATCCATACTGACTCCACATCTCCTCTTTCAATGTCACCCCTTGCAAGGGACTGAATTTAATTCCTCACCAACAGGGCAACCCCACCCCCTCTGCCCACCTGTCTGTCTTTTCAATAGGAGGTATACCCTTGAATATTCAGTTCAGTTCAGTTCAGGGTTGAAGTGTAAAGCACTGCAAATGGCTGGTGGGGTTTTGGGTTGAAGTGTAAAGCACTGCAAATGGTTGGTGGGATTTTGGATTGAAGTGTAAAGCACTGCAAATGGCTGGTGGGGTTTTGGATTGAAGTGTAAAGCACTGCAAATGGTTGATGGGATTTTGGATTGAAGTGTAAAGCACTGCAAATGGCTGGTGGGGTTTTGGGTTGAAGTAAAACGCACTGCAAATGGCTGGTGGTCTAAACTTGACAACTTCCTGTTTGCACTGTATATTGATTTTAGATAAAACGCTACCACTTACGGATGTGATTTTTGGCCATCTTACTCAGTCCTCCTCCGCTCATCAGGTGCAGAGGATTCTTCCCATCAATGAAAAATAAAAGTGTTATTAGTGTTTAAACAATGTTGAGAATCTCTCTTCTGTCAATCACGCCATGAAGGCCACACCTTTTCCGCTGGGAGGGATTATAAAACCCGGATGTGTGGGTGTGGCTCAGTCTCTGCATGATGGGGGAGAGAGACGTCACGACTCTGTCTGAGCTGTGAATCAACTGAACACACTGAATGTCTACTGAACTGTGAATGTGGTGTTTTGTGCGGTTTTATGGTGGTTTCACCCTGCTTGAAATGGTATGAAACTGCATTTGAATGTGGTGGCCTTGCACCCTGCTTGAAGTGGTATGAAACTGCACTTGAATTTGGTGGCCTTGCACCCTGCTTAAAGTGGTATGAAACTGCACTTGAATTTGGTGGCCTTGCACCCTGCTTAAAGTGGTATGAAACTGCACTTGAATTTGGTGGCCTTGCACCCTGCTTAAAGTGGTATGAAACTGCACTTGAATTTGGTGGCCTTGCACCCTGCTTAAAGTGGTATGAAACTGGACTTGAATTTGGTGGCCTTGCACCCTGCTTAAAGTGGTATGAAACTGCACTTGAATTCGGTGGCCTTGCACCTTGCTTGAAGTCGTATGAAACTGCACTTGAATTCGGTGGCCTTGCACCCTGCTTGAGATGGAATTTCAAGGAATAGCCATGAATGAACTGCCAGCCCACCAGCCGTGAGTGAGCTGCCAGCACATCAGGCTTGAGGGACTGAGCTGCCACCCCAAGAATCCATTTGGCTCACAATGTCCATACAAGCCCTCTGGAGACCAGTCCCTTCAGCCCACAACACCCATACCAGCGCTCCAGAAAGCCCCCCCCCCCCCTCCACTGGCCACCAATAATGGAATTGGTGTAGTGGAATATTGCGTTGGGGGACCAGCCCTCCTGTGTGAACATGGGACCCAACGGGTCCCACTTAGTCTAGTACTATAATAAATTGAAGGATACCACAAAAGAGGTTGTCCTTACATGCACCTGACGATCTCTACTAAAACCCTCAGATGCATCCCAATTTACCACATCTTTTCATGAAAATAATCAATGACATCCATCCAACAGGACTCCGATTTAATCCTTGATTATATCTTTGTACCCTGAGCACAACTGCAAGCGTCTCTGCTACATTTTGCACACACGATTAGCTACTCAATCTTGACAACCATATTACTCAAACTGATTGCATGGCACACACTGCATAATTCCCTCTATCCGACAGGAACTTTGTACTATGTAACCATAAATAGCAGAAATTAAACAGATGGGGGCATGCTTGTCTTCCTGTTCTAACTTTGCAGAGGAGATATGCTGGCCGTATCTAGGACAGCTGTTGAGTGAGGCTGATGCAACATAAAATTATGTCTGAAGAAGGGTTTCGGCCCGAAACATTGCCTATTTCCTTCGCTCCATAGATGCTGCTGCACCCGCTGAGTTTCTCCAGCATTTTTGTGTACCTTCGATTTTCCAGCATCTGCAGTTCCTTCTTTAACACATAAAATTATGTTAACCTCTTACCTAATCCTCTTTTTTAAATTTGATTTAGGGACAAGATCGGCATGTGGTGAGATTTTGCACATACTGTGTGTGCTTACCAGTAAAGAATGAAGCCATGTATAACAGCAGATGATGCCTTGCCAGAGGACAAGGTCACACACAAGTTCTGCTACTGATGATTCAGCTATTAAAGTCAACTAACGTCAACAGAAGATGTGCATAACTATTGGTATATTTTATTGCCTGCCTGAAAGCCTGCAGTGTCAAAAAGCATCAAGAATCTGGCAGAAACTTTACACAGGGCTTTGCTAGAACTTAAAACTGACCCTTCCCAGTATGGAAATGGTTGCCACCTTTGTTTGTACACGTGTATACAAAAACAGTGCAACACCTGATCATTAGTATTTTCTTTGCAATATATCAACAGCTACATAATATATGAATGCTACAGTAAAAACTCAGATTATTGCCATCACCTCTGATTGCAGCATGCAAAGAGACTAGTACGATGATGTGGTGCCATACCAAGGGATGGCAGTGGTGCCATGGAACACATATCTGTTTTCTTCGCTCAGGAGGACAGTATTTGTCATTCCCTTAGTGCCACTGGATTGTTCGTTGCCAATAAGACAGCAGCCTAGATTCCTATCACTGATGCTGAGTTATTATAGTCCAGACCGGGCCAGGAAACTCAAGATCATTCTTCAAGGCCATTGACAATTTTTATTAGTGAAATGTGGCAGCCTACACAGATAGCCCAGCAGAAAATTGACAGTAATATTATATCGTCTAGCTTTCTCTTTTTTCCAGCTCTTCCACCTCGTTATAATCAGCAACTTGGGATATAATTAAAAGCAAATGCTATCCATTACGGAGGTGTCAATACAGCATAGAACAATCCATTATAAAACATGGACTCCCATTCAGACGAGAATTGCAAGGCTCCTGAAGTGTGGCATCATTGGAAACGTTCCTTGGACACTCTTCTCCCATCTCGTTGGGCAGCACGGTGACGTAATGGTAGAGTTGCTGCCTTGCAGCACCAGAGACCCGGGTTCGATCCCAACTACAGGTGTTGTCTCTACAGAGTTTGTGTGTCCCCCCCGTGACCGTGTGGGTTTTCTCTGAGAACTTTGGTTTCCTCCCACACTCCAAAGACGTACAGGTTTGTAGATTAATTGGCTTGGTATAAGTGTTAATTGTCCTTAGAGTGTGTAGGATAGCGTTATTGTGCGGGGATCACTGGTCGTTGCGGACTCGGTGGCCTGAAGGGCCTGTTACTCTAAACTTACTGTTACTCTATCTCTAAACTCTCCCATCAGGCAAGAGGTACAGAAGTGTGAAAATGCATACCTCCAGATTCAGAGACAGTTTTCTTCCCAACTGTTATCAGGCTACTGAACCATCCTATCACCAACTAGAGAATGGTCCTGAGCTACTATCTACCTCATTAAAGACCCTCGGACTATCTTCAATCAGACTTAACTGGACTTTATTGCACTAAACGTTATTCCCTTTACCCTGTATCTGTACACTGTGCACGGCTTGATTGTAATCATGTTCAGTCTTTCCGCTGACTGGATAGCAAGCAACAAAAACGCTTTTCACTGTACCTCAGTCCATGTGACAATAAATTAAACTAAACAATTTCCACACTGTATCTCAAAAACTAAAAATTAAAATTTAATATTTCTCCTCATTGGCAATTCCAATATCCCAAGAATCAGATGAACTTTTGCTGAACTTCATCCATGCCAAATGTAATCTTTCTCAAATAAGACAACCAAAACTGCACACCATACTCCAAGTGTAGTCTCACCAAGGCCCAGTATAATTGTGGGAAGATATCCTCGCCCCATTACTCACAGGTCAATATATCACTTGCATTCTTAGCTGTTTGTTACACCAGCATTTTTTAATGATGACTGTATAGGAATATTCAAGATTCTTTGTGCATCAACATGTCTCAGTCTAGTACCGATTGCAAATACTGTGCTTTTTATCCCAGAAAGTGGATAACCACATTTATTCACATTATACTGCAAATGTGATATTTTGCCCACTTGGCCAATTAAGCACTTTGAAAGTTTCCTCACAATTCATAATCTCACCTGTCTAATGGCATTAGAAAATGATGAAATATTATGTCTGTTTCTCTCATTTAAATTTTACATATTTTACTAATAGCTGAGGCCTATACTGACCTACTAGGTGCAACTTATCAGCCAGACAAGGTTCAATTCATTCCTATTCTTTCTTTCGAGCCTGTCAACCAATTTTCAATCCATGCTAATATATTGCCTCCTGGCTTATGCACTTTAATTTTGCACAATAATTTTTATGGGACATTGTTAAAAGCTTTTTGAAAATCCAGTTTACCACATCTGTTTTATCTAATCTACCAGTTACAAGCACAAAAACAGCAGTAGGGTTGTCAATCAATTCCTCTTTCAGAAATCCGTGTTGACTTTGTCTAATCCTGTTGTTTCATCTTTTATAACAGCCTCTAGCATTTTCCCCTGTGATCTATGTTAGACTAACAGTATAATTCTATCAAGATCAAATTTAAGTTTTGTTGTGGACTATCATTATCTCCCTGTATTACTGATAGATATTGCAAATAAACTCAACTTCAGAAGAACAATATGATTACAACCTTGATGGTGCAGTATCTTTGACAGCAAGAGAACAAGCTCCCAGTTGGGCCCACAACAGATTCTCAATTTCAGTGAAGAAGCCATAATTGAAATTAAGTCTCACAAAATGATGGAGATAAAACAAACTGCAAATGCTGATTTACAAAACAAAAAAACAAAGTGCTGCAGTAACTCAGTAGGTCAGGATAGAACATGGATAGGTGATATTTTGGGTCAGGACCCTTCTTCAGAAAAAGGGTCTGCAGACAGTCCTAATATAAAACGTCACATATTCATGTTCTCCAGAGATGCTGCCTGACCACTGAGTTACTCCAGTACTTTGATTTTGCTTCTCACATAATGTTCCTTGTGGAGGTTTTGGCGACAGAATTTTCCTCTGTGGAATATCTATTGTGAGATCTTGAATCATTTTAGTTGTGGGAGTTCTGGGAGCAGCTGACGTGCAAATGCTTTGAAACGAGCCATAAGTCCTTCACCAGCTTCCATGCTTCCATGCTACCTGTATAATATGCAACTTGAAACAACTGTCAAATGCACTGGTGGAATCATACTAATGGTTAGAAGAAAGATTTAATGGTTAGAAGAAAATAGCCTATAAATAATCAGAATCTCTTAAATAATACCAAAGTGGATCCTGAATATGTGTTTGGCTGTGAAATGGTATAGGAAATTATTAGGAAAACTGAGGTCCAAAGTAGAGATGTTGGCATTATACCAGCATGCAGATATCATGCCTGTTCTACACATTTCCAGTGGATATTCATTCTGCCATGCACAAATTCTCTAATCAATATGGCATCTCAAGTATCTTGCCCTACATATCTTTATGCGTTTTGCAGACACCATTTTGCAAGTCCAAGGGCACTCCTAAAAATAGGTTGCAATCTGTGACCAATGGTTCACAATCCATAACAATGTTTTGATTGAGAAAATCAAATTTAATGTATCCAGATTTGCTTATGATACAGAACAGTCTGGTAAAGCGTATTATGAGGAGAAGAAAGGGTAGAGACAAGAAAATGAATGGGGTGAGGAATTGAAGAATGTAATATAATGTGGAAAAACTTGAGATCATTCACTCTCATAAAGGAAAAAAAAGTATTTTTGAAATGGAGAGAAATTGAAAAGTGCTGGTGTTAAGAGAAACCAAGATTCCTTATATACAAATTGCAGAAAAATAATGTGCTGGTACACAAGCAATTAGGAAAGTAGATGGTAAATCGGCCATTATTGGAAGAGGATTTGAGTAAGGAGCAAAGAAATGTCACTGCAATTAATCTGGACTCTGGTGAGACTGCATCTGGAGTATCATGTACATTGTAGAAAGAGTGCAATAATGGTTCAGCAAATAAATTCCTGGGATAGGGGTTTATCTTTTAAGCAGAATTTAATCAGACTGGGCTGAATCCTCCAGAAATTAGAAGAATGAGTGATGATCACATTGAAACAGGCAAAATTCATACAGGGCTTGACAGGTCTAACCTGTGATGATCTTAATTCTGGCTGGTTGCCCAGAACCAGGGGACACAGAGAGCAATGAACCTTTGGAATTTTCTAGGCCAGACGCCAGTGGTAACTCAGTTGCTCAGTACACTAAAGGCAGATATTGTTAATTGTTGAATATTAAGAGAATCAAGTGATAGGGGCATGGTGCAGGAAAGTGACACTGAGGTAAAAGATAAGCCATGATCTTTCTAAATGGCGGGCCAGGCTAAGAAGGCCAAGTGGCCTGTTTTTTTCTATTTCTTTTATAAATGTGCGAAGATTAGGAGAAACTGATTAAATGTACTTTGGTACTGATATGGATTTATTATTGTCATGTGTGTTGAGGTATGGTGAAAAACATTGTTTGTGTGCTATCAAATCATACTGTAATGAGTATAATCAAACCATCACACAAGTATAATATGTAAGAAGGAACTGCAGATGCTGGTTTAAACCAAAGATAGACACAAAAAGCTGGAGTAACTCAGCGGGACTGGCAGCATCTCTGGAGAGAAGGAATAGGTGACGTTTCGGATCGAAACCCTTCTTCAGACAAGTATAATAGGTAGTCCAAAGAGAAAAATACTAGTGTATAGAATCACTATAATAGTGTATAGAAACAGTTACCGTTCTGCTATACAGTTATAGCTAATGGATAGTTCTTTCAGAGACCCACAGCAGACCTGAACAGCTAAATAGCCTCTTGGGTTGTGTGCTTTGATTCTAGAATAATTTAACACCTTTAACAATTAGCAAATGCCTAACTTTAATTTATTTGCTATGAATATGATATGAATAATATAGTATTCACTCAAAAAATTGTAATATCTATAGCTATGTCTCTCACAATCCCATGAGCATATTGTAAAATAATTTATTATCAACTTGTAGTCAATATTGCCAGCAATCACATCTCCTAATTTTTTGCAAAATTAAGCAGAATAATTGTACTAATTTATTTGGAGAACTTAATAAAATGTTTACATTAAAAACATGATTACTACACAAATTTGATGCATGGCTCATTTTCAATTATTTATTAAAAAATGCAGTGGTCTGTTTTCACTGTCTGCATTCCTGACATAAAATAAACATATTACTGTAGTACTGATATTAAATTATATCACCAGTGCAAATGACATAAAAATTCCCTTCAGGAAAAGAACATGCAATTTATATTTCTCCCTGTCAGTTGAAAGATGAGTATATGGCTGAAATCCTGCTCCAGGATATATTACCAAATGATAGGGTTAACTCCTCTTTGTGGAATCAGTTTCTTTGGGCACCTAACTGGTATACATACTTTAGTGAAAGTAATGGATATACACTATAAGTACTTCCACAATTTCTATGTGTCACATTAATTTTCTTATGCTTTAACTGTTGACAAACCCATTCGTATTTCAGACCACATGTGTTGAATGACTAGCTTCTCTCCAGCACCCAATAATAATACCTAATTATGATAACACCAATCTACTCATAACTGCAATTGTAAAGCTCCTCCATTTCAAGCTCTTTCCTGACAATCAGCTTCAGTCTTTTGGAAGTGAGTGTCTGTTGATACTATAAGCATTTAACACCATATTCAGTGTGACATCTATGGTACTAAACTAAATTATTTATAACTCTCGCTGACAGTTCTGTAGAATACTGCACTGATGTCCTCTTTGTGATTTAGCTTGTTTCCAACTTCCCCACTTAGAGATGAAACAGACAAATCATAATACAAGTTGCAAGTCAGATAACAACATATCTGGACTGATGTGTAAGAAAGAACAGATGTTGGTTTAAATCGAAGGTAGACACAAAATGCTGGAGTAACTCAACGGGACAGGCAGCATCTCTGGAGAGAAGGAATGGGCGATGTTTCGGGTCGATGTTGGTCTCACTACTGCATCCTGCTTGAGAGCACAGAAATGTTAAGCTGTGGCACCAAATGTACTTTGCATCCAGCCTGCCAGCTGTATAGAGGTCAGAGCCTTTATATAGAGCTAGCCCATTCGTTTGAATTAGGTTGCTGCATCTGAATCAGCTTCAGAATCAAGACCTACATGCAATGAATCCCATGAAGCCTTATATAAGCAAGTGTTGCCACAGGAAAACTGTAGATGGCAATTCAGATTCAACCTATTTATATGTGAGTAGCCAAAACATTTGAAAAATTTGCTGCAATGTGAAATTAGTTGATGGAAATCAAATGTTCACTCATTTTCTACATTTTATTGTTAATAATTAATCAAATTATCTTTTAAACCTTGTGATTGGATATGGCATGGAAGAAGGCTGCTCAGCCATTTATGTTCCTACTCTTTGAAGAGCATTCCCACTTGTCATATTCCACTTACCTCCACTGCTCTTTCTCCAAAACACAGGAAATTACCAATAGTTAACCAATTCCTTCTGAAAGTCCTGATTTTGACTGTTTCATCCACTTTACAGGTAATATTCATTCTATCTGTGAATTAGATTTTACTCAGCCTTACATGGCTTTATCTTCCCATTTAAATATGTTTGCCCTGGTCCCTGCAAGAACCACTAATTGACATTATCTAAATTCTTCATGATCATGTAAACCTCTATCAAATCCCCAACAAGCTTCTTTGTTTTAAAAGTAGCAACTCTTATCTTGTCTCTTATCTTTTGTTAATGTGCCATTGTAACAACATATCAAATAGATCAGGGATATTAGTTTTCTTCATGTGTAGAAGGATGCTGGTTTACTCCAGTTAAGGTGATGTTTTGGAACCCTTCTACAGACTGAGAGTCAGGGGAGAGGGAAACTAGAGGTATGAAAAGTTACAGAACATGTCATAGCCTTTCTTCATTCCATAAATTAGGTATTTTACAAAACTTACCTTCAGCGGCGCTGCAGTTCTGTCACTGGCCGTGTGCGCGATTTTGGCGCCTTTGAGGAGGGGGGGCGGGGTTAAAATGCGGTTTTCACCTATCTGTCCTGGATTATATTTTCTTGGAGTGCAAGCTTTTGCTGAAGAATTGTTCCGACGGGCGTTCTGTGAATTTTTTTTTTAATCGCCCGACAAGTTCAGCGCTGGAGTAATTTAAAAATCAGTTTCTAAAGCCGTCAATGCCGACAACGGGGACGGATTTCACGCACGGGACAGGTAAAGGAAGGCCGTTTATTTTATGTATAAAAGTGCTCCTTAAGATGCCTTTAATTCACATTTTACGTTGCGAAACGGTGATTTGTTCCCCATACGAACCGGCAGTTTTTTTCCTGCCGATATGGGGTTTAAATTCACCGCAACCGCAACGTTCCAATCGATCGCGTTCCACAAAAACCCACTCGCAAGATGATTTAAATGGCCATTCATTTGCAGGTATTAAACACTAAATTCCTTCCATTTGGCCTATAAATCAATGACAATGAGATTTAAAAATCATGTTATATTGTGAATTCTTATGTGAATGTTATTTGGACACTTAGGCTATTTTAAAATGTTGATCTTTTCTTAAGAAATGGATAGATGTTTAGATCTAGTAATTGAATTATGTAATTAGCTACAATTGGGTAACTAACTAATTATATGCTTTAATTTCAGGTCATCCAAGTAAGATTGTTTCATATTTGTTTCAGAAATCTTCAATCTATAATAACTGAACATTTCTTTCAGTTCTCTTAATTTTTAAGAAAGTTATGGGCTTTTGACTGTCCTCGATCACAGCTTTTGTGTTAAGTCAATGGAAAAGCAATAGGGAACAAGATGCTAATTTCAGAGTATGTAAATTGCCATAACATTTTTAATACTGAAGATATGAAAGTGAATTAGGTGTCAAATTAAACTTCTTTTTATGCTTTATCTGATGGGATAAATTGCAGGCTTAACTTTTAAAATCTCAACATTTTGTAACATTGGTACATAAATTATGTAAAAAGGTGAACTATATATTCAGCATTTTAAATTATAAACATGCCAACTTTTGCACCTCTTCTGAGATAATGAAATGCTTAAAAAAAACACGTTATTGCATTCATCTTTTTTCTTTTGTTCATGCAGGCAAATCCCCTGGCTTTCAACTGAAATAGTGCAGATTTTGTGACCTATTGCAACGCAAGGTTGCAAATAAAAAACAATCTTGGATTTCAATTCTTTCTGTTGCACAGGATACAACAGCAGTTATGTGATTGCCATCCGCATTGACTGGAGACAAGCTTAGAAAAGACTAGTAGGTGTTTGAATAATCTTGATCTGAATGATGTTTGCAGAATACATAACCATTATTTACACACCATATATATCAAGACAACTAAACATTTCATTTCACATTCTTTTCTTTCTAAACTGGAAGTAATAATTAAGCAGTTTAATAAAGCTACTACGTAGCACCTGGGATGAGGTTTCCATCCTAACCTCGGATGCTGTCTGTGTGGTGCCTTCTCCCTGTGGCCACACGAGTTTCCTCTGGTGCAGCGTCTTTCCCCAACATCCTGTAGATGTGGGGTTGCTATGTTAATTGTCTACTATGAATTGCATCAAGCATCTTGGTAAGTGGTAGAATCTTGACAGGGTATTGGAAATGTCATAGATAGAGTCGTACAGCATGGAAACAGGCCCTTTAGCCCAACTTGCCCACACCGACCAACATATCCCATCAACACTAGTCCCACGTGCCTGCTTTTGGTCCATAGACCTCCAAACCTGTCCTATCCATATACCTGTCTAATTGTCTCTTAAACAATCTTGGATTTCAATTCCTTTTGTTGCAAAGGGTACAACAGCAGTTATGTGTTTGCCATTTGCATTGACTGTGGACAGGCTTAAAGACAGTCCCCGCCTCAACTACCTCCTTTGGCAGCTCATACCATACACCCAGCACACTTTTAATTCCTATTCCATGTGTGTATATATTTATATAATGATATATGGACACACTGATCTGTTTTGTAGTCAATGCCTTCTATTTCTGTTGTGCTAAAGCAAAGCAAGAATTTCATTGTCCTATCAGGGACACATGACAATAAACTCACTTGAACTTGAAATCTTTCCCCCTTCACTTTAAACCTACAGTGCCCTCCATAATGTTTGGGACACATGGTTTCACGGGTGTTTGTAATTGCTCAGGTGTGTTTAATTGCCTCCTTAATGCAGGTACAAGAGAGCTCTCAGCACCTAGTCTTTCCTCCAGTCTTTCCATCACCTTTGGAAACTTTTATTGCTGTTTATCAACATGAAGACCGGGGTCAAGGAAAGAGCATTCACGTCGCGGCCCTGTTTCTACCAATCTTTCCACCATGACGCAGAAGAAGCACAAGAAGTGACAAGACAGACACCATTGTTTGCAGATGCCGAGAAGTGTGTTCCGCTCTGGCTGAACAACTTCTAATCTTGTGTGTGGACTCGAGAAGAAGAAGAACATGAGGACCAAGGTTGTGCCAATGAAGTCAGAGAAGCCATTATGTGATTGGGAAACAATAATAAAACTGTTAGAGACATCAGCCAAACCTTACGCTTACCAAAATCAACTGTTTGGAACATCATTAAGTAGAAAGAGAGCACTGATGAGCTTACTAATTGCAAAGGGACTGGCAGGCCAAGGAAGACCTCCACAGCTGATGACAGAAGAATTCTCTCTATAATAAAGAAAAATCCCCAAACACCTGTCCGACAGATGTTCAGGAGTCAGGTGTGGATTTATCAATGACTACTGTCCGCAGCAGTCTTCATGAACAGAAATACAGAGGCTACACTGCAAGATGCAAACCACTGGTTAGCCGCAAAAATAGGATGGCCAGGTTGCAGCTTGCCAAGAAGTACTTAAAAGAGCAACCACAGTTCTGGAAAAAGGTCTTGTGGACAGATGAGAAGAAGATTAACTTATATCAGAGTGATGGCAAGAGCAAAGTATGGAGGAGAGAAGGAACTGCCCAAGATCCAAAGCATACCACCTCAACTGTGAAACACGGTGGTGGGGATGATATGGCCTGGGCATGTATGGCTGCTGAAGGTACTGGCTCACTTATCTTCATTGATGATAGCATAATTAATTTTGAAGTATATAGACACATCCTATCTGCTCAGGTTCAAACAAATGCCTCAAAACTCATTGGCCGGCGGTTCATTCTACAGCAAGACAATGATTCCAAACATACTGCTAAAGCAACAAATGAGTTTTTCAAAGCTAAAAAATGGTCAATTCTTGAGCGGCCAAGTCAATCACCCGATCTGAACCCTATTGAGCATGCCTTTTATATGCTGAAGAGAAAATTGAAGGGGACCAGCCCCCAAAACAAGCATAAGCTAAAGATGGCTGCAATACAGGCCTGGCAGAGCATCACCAGAGAAGACACCCAGCAACTGGTGATGTCCATGAATCGCAGACTTCAAGCAGTCATTGCATGCAAAGGAAATGCAACAAAATACTAAGCATTATTGCTTTCATTTACAAGACATTGCTGTGTCCCAAACATTATGGTGCCCTGAAATGGGGGGAATATGTATAAACACTGCTGTAATTTCTACACGGTGAAACCAAATTGTATAAAAATGGCCTTTATTAAAATCTGACAATGTGCACTTTAACCACATGTGATTTTTTTCTATTACAAATCTCAAATTGTGGAGCACAGGGGCAAATAAATAAATGATGGGTCTTTCTCCCAAACATTATGGAGGGCACTGTATGTCCTCTAGTTCTCGATTCTCCTACTCTGGTCAAGAGACTCTGTGTGTCTACCCGATCTATTCCTCTCATGATTTTATACACCTCTATAGAATCACCCCTCACCCTCCTGCACATCCCAGGGCCCTACCATTCACTGTGTAGTTTCTGCCCATGTTAGACTTTCCAAAATGCAACATTTCTCTGTATTGAATTCCATCAACCATTCCACAGCCCATCTGCCAATTGATCAAGATCCTGCTGCAATATTTGAGGTTCATCTTGAGTATCTTCAATACCACCCACTTTTGTATCATCTGCAAACTTGCTAGTCTTGCCTGTACATTCTCATGCAAATCATTGATACTGATGACAAACACTAATGGGTCCAGCACCGAACCCTGAGGCACACCACTAGTCACAGATCTCCAGTCCGAGAAGTAACCTTCCACCATCACCCTCTGCTTTCTTCCATGAAGCCAATTTTCTATACATTCAGCTATATCTCCTTGGTTCCCATCTAAACTTCCAGAGCAATCTACCATGTGGAACCTTGTCAAATGCTTTGCTGAAGTCCATATATACATCTACAACTTTGCCATCATCAACCTTCTTGGTCACATCTTCAAAAAACTCAATCAGATTTGTGAGACTTCCACGTACAATACCATGCTGACTGTCCCTAATCAGCCCTTGTCAATTTAAATGCATGTATATCCTATCCCTCAGAATACCCTCTGGTAACTTTCGAACTAAAGATGTTAAGCTCCATGGCCTATAGTTTCTAGCCTTTTCCCTGCAGCCCATCTTGAATAGAGGCACAACATTTGCCACCCTCCAGTCTTCATGTCTATAATGACGACGTGTAAATTTCATCCAGGGCTTCCGCAATTTCCTCTCTAGCTTCCCACGGATATATCTGATCTGGCCCGGGAGATTTGTCTACCTTCATGCGCGTCAGGACCTTCAGCACCTCTTCGACCGTAAAACTGACAATGGCCTCATTTGTAGGAATTTTTTAAAGGATTAGTGTAGAATTAGTGTAAACTAGACTAAGTGGGATCCGTTGGGTCCCATGTTCACACGGGAGGGCTGGTCTCCCGACGCAATATTCCACCTCCACCAATTCCAATATTGGTGGCCAGTGGGGGGGGGGGGCTTTCTGGAGCGCTGGTATGGGTGTTGTTGGCTGCAAGGATTACTGGTCTCCAGAGGGATAGTATGGACATTGTGGGCCAAATGGATTCTTGGGGTGGCAGCAGTCCCTCACGCCTGATGTGCTGGCAGCTCACTCACGGCTGGTGGGCTGGTGGGCTGGCAGTTGACTCATGGCTATTCCTTGAAATTCCATTTCAAGCAGAGTGCAAGGCCACCAAATTCAAATCCATTTTCCTACCATTTCAAGCAGGGTGCAAGGCCACCAAATTCAAGTGCAGTTTCTTACCTCTTCGAGCAGGGTGCAAGGCCACAAAATTCAAGTGCAGTTTCATACCACTTCAAGCAGGGTGCAAGGCCACCAAATTCAGGTTGTTTCCTACCACTTCAAGCAGGGTGCAAGGCCACCGAATTCAAGTGCAGTTTCCAACCTCTTCAAGCAGGGTGCAAGGCCACCAAATTCAAGTGCAGTTTCATACCATTTCATGCAGGGTGCAACGACACCACATTCAAATGCAGTTTCATACCATTTCATGCAGGGTGAAACCACCATAAAAACCACCATAAAACCACACAAAACACCACACTCATAGTTCAGTAGACATTCAGTGTGTTCAGTTGATTCACAGCTCAGACAGAGTCGTGACCTCTCCCTCCCCCATCATGCAGAGACTGAGCCACACCCACACTTCCGGGTTTTATAATCCCTCCCCCTCCCACCAGAAAAGGTGTGGCCTTCATGGCGTGATTGACAGGAGAGAGATTCTCAACATTTTTTAAACACTAATAACACTTTTGTTTTTCATTGATGGGAAGAATCCTCTGCACCTGATGAGCAGAGGGGAATTGAGTAAGATGGCCAAAAATCACAGCCGTAAGTGGTAGCGTTTTATCTAAAATCAATATAGTGCAAACAGGAAGTTGTCAAGTTTAGACAAACAACCATTTGCAGGCAGTGCCTTTTCACTTCAACCCAAACCCCCCAAACAACCATTTGCAGGCAGTGCCTTTTCACTTCAACCCAAACCCCCCAAACAACCATTTGCAGGCTGTGCCTTTTCACTTCAACCCAAACCCCCCAAACAACCATTTGCAGGCAGTGCCTTTTCACTTCAACCCAAACCCCCCAAACAACCATTTGCAGGCAGTGCCTTTTCTCTTCAACCCAAACCCCCCAAACAACCATTTGCAGGCAGTGCCTTTTCACTTCAACCCAACCCTCCCAAACAACCATTTGCAGGCAGTGCCTTTTCACTTCAACCCAAACACCCCAAACAACCATTTGCAGGCAGTGCCTTTTCTCTTCAACCCAAACCCCCCAAACAACCATTTGCAGGCAGTGCCTTTTCACTTCAACCCAACCCTCCCAAACAACCATTTGCAGGCAGTGCCTTTTCACTTCAACCCAAACACCCCAAACAACCATTTGCAGGCAGTGCCTTTTCACTTCAACCCAAACCCCCCAAACAACCATTTGCAGGCAGTGCCTTTTTACTTCAACCCAAACCCCCCAAACAACCATTTGCAGGCAGTGCCTTTTTACTTCAACCCAAACCCCCCAAACAACCATTTGCAGGCAGTGCCTTTTCACTTCAACCCAAACCTCCCAAACAACCATTTGCAGGCATTGCCTTTTTACTTCAAACCAACCATATTTTCATTTTCAAACCACATTAAGGGCACTCACAGTTGAGTAGACATGTGTTCAGTGTTATTCAGAGAGACGTGACCCTCTGGCTTCCTCCATCTTGCAGAGACTGAATGAGGCACACCACTTCCTGGTTTTATAGTCCCTCCCCCTCCCTCCAACAGGGGCAGCAGAGAGAATGGCAAATTTTTAAAAAACATTAATATTTCTCTGAATTTTCATCGATGGGAAAAATCCTCTGGTCTAGGAAGGCGGAGGGGGGCTCTGAGCGAGGTATCCAAAAATGACGGCCGTAGGTGGCGGCGTTCTCTCGGACATCACAGCACAGTGAGCCAAAAGTGGTCAAGATCAGACTTTTAGTAATATAGATAGGTGGTTGATGATCAATGTAGATTTGGTGGGCTGAGGGTGTGTTGTATATGTCTCCATTAGTTTATTTAGTTTGGAGATAATGCGCGGAAACAGACCATTCAGCCCACAGAATCCGCGCCGACCAGCAATCCCCGCACACAAACACTAACACAGCCACACATTCTACGGACAATTTACATTTTTACCAAGCTAATTAGCCTACAAACCTGTACATCTTTGGCATGTGGGAGGAAACCAGAGCACCCAAAGAAAACCCACACAGGTCACAGGGAGAACATACAAACTCCATGCAGACAGCACCCGTAGTCAGAATTAAAGCCGTGTCTCTGGCTCTGTAAGGCAGCAACTTTACCATTGCGCCACTGTGCCACCCTTTCTCTATGAAATGTAAGGCAAACTGTTAATTCTTTTATTGCTCAAGCAAAGCAATAAAACCACAAATATTAAGCATTGAATATTAAACCCAAGTAGTGAACC
Source organism: Malacoraja senta (assembly GCA_038087875.1). NCBI lineage: Eukaryota > Metazoa > Chordata > Chondrichthyes > Rajiformes > Rajidae > Malacoraja > Malacoraja senta. Next base: position 31,823 of record JAXLNO010004951.1, read on the forward strand.
AGCAATCAACCCACACTAACGATCTAACAAGACTGATCATTGCAAGCAAGGTAATGAATGACCTGCATGCCTGTGCAGACTCCATGGTGATCACAGCATACTTGCGAACAGTTGTGACATGTAAACAATGTGTTGGCATTCCTTTCCTTCGCCTGAAGGAGCCTCCTTAAAAGCTGTGCTTTGTGCTTATCTGAACAGCAGACGTGCTTAAAATTAGAAAGCGCAGAATGTTTTAACCCAAACAGATGAATTCAGAAACACAAGAGACTGCAGATCCTGGAATATAGAGCAAAAAAAAACTACTGCAGCAACTCCAGCAGTTACAATTGCACTTGAGTATTGTGTTCAGTTTTGATCATCCTGCTAAGAAAAGAGGCCATTAAGCTGGAAATAATGCAGATAAGCTTTAAAAAGATATTGCCAGGACTCAAAGGAGTTGTTGGGCAGGCTTGGACTTTATTCCTTGGAGCACAGGAGGCTGAGGGGTGATCTTATAGAGGTATATAAAATCATGAGGGGAATAGATAGGGTGAACCACATAGTATTTGTCCCAGGATAGAGAAACACTGAGTGGTGGGTATATGGAACAAGCTGTCAGACAAAGTAGTTGAGCCAGATACAATAACAATATTCAAATGACATTTGGAAAGGTACATGGATAGGAAAGGTTTAGTGGGATATGGGCCAAATGCGCACAAATCCAACTCGTTTAGATGGGGCATATTGGTCAGTATGAATGAGTTGGGTCGAAGGCCTGTTTCCATACTGTATGATTCAAATACTCCATAACTCAGCAGGTCGAGCAGCATCTGTGGGGGGAAAGGAATTGTCATTGTTTCAGTTCGAGACCCTGCTATAAAGAGAACAGTGAGACAGGGGCTGATAGGTGATGTGGACTGAGGAGGGGTGAGGGACGATGGGTAGAAGGAGGCAATGTGGGAGAGGGGGGATGGAGTTGGGGTTCAGAGGCAGTTGGATGGTAGGTGGAAGCAGATAAGGAACAAAGAAAAAGAAAGTGCAATGGAGCCAGGCTGGTGGGGGGGAGGGTGTAAGTGGAGATAGGGGCTGAAATGTGGAATGGGAACACAAAGATTAAAAGTGCTGGAATCTGATGTGACGGTGAAAATGGGAGTGAAGGGTGAGATGAAGAGCAAATGGAACCACATGAGGGAGGGGATCTGGAAGATAGTGTAAAGGTAGAATGGAACTGGGTGGGGGATTGGAAATGGCTATAGAGAAGGGTATGATGAAGGCTATAGAGGGAGAAGGGTATGCGAAAGGGAGCAAAGATGGGAGGACCAGAGGTCATTGGATGGAAAGAGAGCAAGGGAAACAAAAGAGATAATGATTACCTGAAAGTGGAAAACGTAATGTTGTAGTCTTCCCAGGCAGGATATGAAGTGTTGTCATACATTTGGATTGTAGACCACCTAAACAGAAAATGAGGTGTTGCTTTTCTATTTACACCATTGGGTTGTGGAATACCCAGGCAGAATATGAGGTGGAGTCAAAGATTGTGGCTACCTTACAAAGTAAACTTTTCTTTAGTTATTCTGTTCTGTTCTGCACAACAGCAATTGCATTTGACATGCACTGTGAAACTTTGCTGTTCTTAACTGTGAAAGTTGCCTATACTGGCAATTTCGTCCAGACTTCGGTCTGAACGACAATAAAGGCATATCTATCTATCTATCTATCTATCTATCTAAGAATGTTGTTCTTAATCACCCCAGATGCACTTTCTCTATTACTTAATCATCTTGACAAAGTAGATGCAAGGACAAAGTGCAGACTGTCTGTCTGTCTGTCTGTCTGTCTGTCTGTCTGTCTGTCTGTCTATCTATCTATCTATCTATCCTCTCATCTTGTCCTCTTCCGGTTTGCGTTTTTTTTTAAATTTGTGCTAAAACGGTACATATATCGCTAGGATTTGTTTGCCACCTTACTCGCCGTTCTCCTCTGCTCCAAGCGCACCAAGTTTTGTTCCGATCGGTGGAATATTACAAAAGTTATGAAGGTTTAAAAAATCGTGAGATCAGCAGATTGGTCTTCTCGACTGACGGTCACCATGAAGGTAACGCCCCTTCCAGCACCTGCTGTTAATCACCGGGGTGAGGAGAATAAAACCCCGGAGGCGGGGCTGAGTCCACAAGCCGTGCTGAGTGAGCCCGCAAGAGTGGAGTCGGGGAAGCCGCTGTGTGGAGTAGGGGAAGCCGCTGTGTGGAGTCGGGAAAGCTGCTGTGTGGAGTCGGGGAAGCCGCTGTGTGGAGTCGGGGAAGCCGCTGTGTGGAGTCGGGGGAAGGCTCTGTGTGGAGCTGGGAGGTGCTGCGTGGTGTCGCAGCCTGCGGCTGCTGAGTGGAGTTCCTCCCCCCCACACACACCCCATCCCCCCTCCACACACCAACACCCCCTTCCCCCCTTCCCCCCATCCCCCTCCTCCCCACACACACCCCTGCCCCCCACACACCCACACCCCCCTTTACACCTCCCCCATTCCTCCCCACTCCCCCCCACACTACCCCACCCCCCACAGCGCCCCACCCACCCCCACCACCCCATCCCCCACACCACCCCAACCCCCACACACGCCACCCCACACACGCCACCCCACCCCCCCACATGTCTCCCTCCCCCACCCACCCCACACCTCCCACACCACCCTCTCCCTCCCACCCCTCCCCCACACACACACTCCCCCACACACAACCCCCTTCCCCCACCCCCCCTCCCCCACAACCTCCCCCACCCCCCCTCCCCCACAGCCCCCTCCCTCACACCCCCCTCCTCCCCCACAAACCCCCTCCCCCACACATCCCCTCCCCCACACCACCCCACTTCCCCCACACCACCCTCCCCCACACTCCCCCCTCCCCAACACCCCCCTTCCCCACATCCCCCTCACCCACGCCCCCTCCTCGCCCACACACCCCCTGTCCCACACGCCCCCTGTCCCACACCACCCCCCTCCCCCACACCACCCCCCTCCTCCAAACCAGCCCCTATCCCACACCATGGTGGAATATTGCATTGGGGAATGGGCTGCTTTGGGGGACCAGGCCTCCCGTGTTACTGGGACCCAACGGTTCCCACTTAGTCCGTTTAAATCACTTTTTTATTTTTTTTATTTTTTAAAACAGTTTTATTGAGTCTCCGTTTTGTTTGTAGGAGTTATTCTACTTTTTAATGTTGGGTGAAGGGGCAACGACATTTCTAGGTCCCTACCTGGTTGGTGAGGCAGCTTTTTCTCCGGGCTGCCCCGTCGACCCGTCCTCGTGGCCTACCAGCGGGCCTGGAGCGCCGTTTCCTGGCGGGGTCCGCCCTGCACCTCGGCTTGGTGGCGGCACAGCGCTGGAGTGCTATCGCGGAGCAGAGCGGGCGATGCCTTGCCTGGGTCACCGCGCTGGATCGACGCGCTGGAGCTCCGGTGAGCTGTGACCACTGAGGTCAACACCTCCGGGCTGCGGGGCTGCGGAGAGGATCGGGCGGCGCCGACTTTAACATCGGGAGCCTTGGAGCTCCAAACCGGCGCGGCCTTGTCGGCTTCGGTAGCTGCAGCCTCCGGCGAGGAATGCGGCCGTTCCAGGTGGCCCAGCCGCTGAGAGGACTCTCCCGACGCCGGGGCAACATCACCCGGTGAGAAAGGCCAGGAACATCGGGCCTCCGTAGAGGCAATAGCGGAGGCCTCAATAGGCCTGACTCTGGTTGAACTGGGATTGGGGACTGGACATTGTGCCTTCCCCCACAGTGGTAACCATTGTGTGTTGTGTCTATGTTAGTCTGTGTCCAAGATGGCGGTCGGAGGGGAGAGTGGACGCTGGCGCGGTTTAGCTGCCGCTGCTATCTCCTCACATTGTGTTTCTGATTTTCTTTTTTGTGTCTTTGGATTGAATTCTGTCTTTCATTTGTGTATTGGTGATGTCTTTATAACTTATTTTAGCCCGATTATTTGTTTCTTTGTTAAACTCTGTAAGGTGTCCTTGAGACTTTTGTATAGGCGCCCACAAATAAAATTTATTATTATTATTATTATTACATAACTAAAACTCCGATCTTGTTATCTTCCGGTTTGCGCGTTTTTGCTATTTGCGCAAAAACGGTTTGCGATAGCACTACTATTTTTCTCCAGGTCACTCGCCGTTCTCTTGTGCGGCGAGTGCACCAAGTTTCGTTCCGATCGGTGGTCTATTGTAAAAGTTAGCGAGGTTTAAAAATCGTTAAAAAGCGTACGTGCGCAGATCGATCTCCTCTCCTGCCAGTCAGTGCCGCGCGGATTAGTCTCTTCTTTTTTTTTTTTGCTGTTGAAATCAATTCTTTATTCAGCTGAGACTAGTCTCTTGAACCTTCCAACACAGAGCTGATGCTCTGGGGCGGGTCCAGAGAGGAGTAACTTTGATAGAAACTTATGGCATTTATATAGGTATTAGACATTTCAGATACAGAGGGTATGACAAGCTAGTAACCAATCATCTGAGTCCTTCTGGTGATTTACAACATCAGTCACATGATCCCCCTTCCCTGGCCTCATTACAACCTTCGTTTGCCTGTGGTATTTTATTTTTTATTATTTTTTATTTATTTTTTTAGAAATAAGTACAATAACCAAAGTACCTAATACTTATTGACATATTACATTTCATATACAACTTCTTATTTTTAATTTAATAATAAAGCAAAAATAAGAAATGACAGATTACAAAAGGAAAGATTGAGATGAAGTGTGCGTGATAGCAAAATAGCTCTAGAAAAAAAAATGAGGAGAAAAAAAGAAGAGAAGAAAGAAAGAAAAAACAAAAGAGAAGAGGAAAGGAGATTGAAAGCGATATATCTATTTGATAATCCTGCCCCCCGTCACCTGTTTCTGAACCATTATATTTCTATGATTGTGTTGCACCATATGCTTGTAGAAAGTCGATAAAGGGAGACCATATCAATAAGAAGAGGTCTACCTTACCTACTAGAAGGAGTCGTATTTCTTCAAGATATGCCGTTTCTGACATATTTGAAATCCACATTTTCAGCGTTGGTGTTGGCGAATTTTTCCAAAATTTAAGTATGAGTTTTTTGCCAATATTAAACCGTAATTAAGTAAAGATTTTTGATACGTATTTAGCTTATTCCCATCTTCCATTGATCCAAAGATAATCATTTCTGTATTCGCTTCCAGTCTTCTATTAAATAATTTTGTAAACATTTCAAAAAATTTCATTCCAGAATTTATGAGTGTGTTATAGTGGCATTCTCAGCTAAGCATTTATCACATATTGGTGAGATATTTGGATAAAATATATTTAATCTAGTTTTCGAGTAATATAGTCTATGTAAAATTTTAAATTGCATTAAATTATGTTTTACATTAATCGAACATTTATGTATATATATCAGGTATTTTTCCCATGCCTCTTTAGCAATTTTTATCTGTAATTCTTGTTCCCAATCAACTCTAATTGCCTGTCGATGGAGGTTCTATATTTAAAATGATATTATATAAGTATGATATTAAATTGCTTGAATCTGCTTTAATATTCATCGCTTCATCTAGTGAATCTAAAGTTATAGTTTAATATCCTTGTATGTGTTTTTTCAAATAATCTTTAATTTGAAGGTATTTAAAGTATTGATTATTTTTCAAGTTGTATTTTAATTGTAGTTGTTGAAATGATTTAAAAAATTCCCATTTCATACAAATCTCCAAAGCTTTTAATTACTAATCTTTCCCAAAAGGTATACGCTTTATCAATAAGAGATGGCTTAAATGAGGGGTTAGTCTCTTCTGTCACTCACCGGGACGAACGGCCCCTTCCTGCGCCATCACGTCTTTACTGGAGCTGAGGGGTGCACTGGATGGCCGGCGGAGGTCTCCAACCAGGCACAATTTCGGAGTCGGAGATGTCGCCGATGTCGCCAAAAGGAAAGTGGAGACTCTGATCCCGGCGGAGGAGAACAACCTGACAGCACCCGTAGTCAGAATTAAAGCCGTGTCTCTGGCTCTGTAAGGCAGCAACTTTACCATTGTGCCACTGTGCCACCCTTTCTCTATGAAATGTAAGGCAAACTGTTAATTCTTTTATTGCTCAAGCAAAGCAATAAAACCACAAATATTAAGCATTGAATATTAAACCCAAGTAGTGAACCAGCAATCAACCCACACTAACGATCTAACAAGACTGATCATTGCAAGCAAGGTAATGAATGACCTGCATGCCTGTGCAGACTCCATGGTGATCACAGCATACTTGCGAACAGTTGTGACATGTAAACAATGTGTTGGCATTCCTTTCCTTCGCCTGAAGGAGCCTCCTTAAAAGCTGTGCTTTGTGCTTATCTGAACAGCAGACGTGCTTAAAATTAGAAAGCGCAGAATGTTTTAACCCAAACAGATGAATTCAGAAACACAAGAGACTGCAGATCCTGGAATATAGAGCAAAAAAAAAAACTACTGCAGCAACTCCAGCAGTTACAATTGCACTTGAGTATTGTGTTCAGTTTTGATCATCCTGCTAAGAAAAGAGGCCATTAAGCTGGAAATAATGCAGATAAGCTTTAAAAAGATATTGCCAGGACTCAAAGGAGTTGTTGGGCAGGCTTGGACTTTATTCCTTGGAGCACAGGAGGCTGAGGGGTGATCTTATAGAGGTATATAAAATCATGAGGGGAATAGATAGGGTGAACCACATAGTATTTGTCCCAGGATAGAGAAACACTGAGTGGTGGGTATATGGAACAAGCTGTCAG
>JAXLNO010004951.1:38754-97114 GCA_038087875.1 Malacoraja senta
AGGTTCAGTAATTGATCTATTCCCAGCTGGTGCTAAGTATGGAAATCATATGTCATTACTGAATTTGGTCAAGTGTCCTGATAGTTATTAGGCTTTGAGAGAAAACAGTCCATACATGTCCTCATAGCTCCTTAAAAGGAAAAGTATGAAATGACTACTTGATAGAACAAGTTGTAAATGATGTTTGCAGGCAGCACTCATTCATTCACCTAATAAATAAACTGCAAATTTACTTTTATCAAGCAGTTAGTATATTTAAATTGCTTAACAGTTTTAAATTGCTTAACAGTATCAAACTTATGTTTGATATTTTGTGTTTCTTGTTCTTCATGTTCTGAAATGCAAAGCAGTAAGTCATAATTGGCTATAATACTTCAGATATATACTTTGCACAGAACTATTGATTAAAATCTAATTAATATTTATTACGGGTTAACAAAGATTATCACTCTAAAAAGACAAAATTGAAGCTTTTCCTCAAAATAAATACATTGAACAAATTCTTATTCACTAGAATTTTGTGACGAAAATATAATTAGCAAATCCCCACCCCAACAATCCATTTGACATGGTGTTAATATTAAAATTCTGTGATGTGTCTTCAGATTGTTTTCCATATTAAGTGACCATATGTATAATAAATAGTACTGAAGCCTGTGTCACGTTCATTTTATTTATTCAATTTAAGTTATATCATTTGTAGTAGAAGTTACTTTTCAGTGGGTCTGTTATATTTATGAACAATGAATATTATGTTAAGGATCCTTTCTATATTCTTATACAAGACAGGTCCTTACTCTCTTTGTGAATACCCAAAGTTGACTTGATAGAATAAGAACAAAGGAAAGATATTGATTAACAAGAGAAGTAGCTGCAGTTATAGCAGTTGAATGATATCACATTTTGTTTTATCACATTCACAACAAGTGGATACTGCTGGCAATGCTAACAGTCATTCTCCATCATTTGCTTCTTTCACTTGACCATTTCAAGGCAAATTAATGGTTAACAATACGAAGTGTCTATAATCATTTAAAAGCCAGACCAGCAGGGATAGCAGATTTCTTTCCCTGAAGGACATGAGTGAAACAGATGGCTTCAGACAAACTGTGGTTTCAGCATCAAGATCATCGATACTAGCTCTCTATTTATGATTTATTTAATTAATCAATTTAAATTTCCCAGCTGCTATAATGGAACTAGAATTAGTTCACCAAAGCAACCACTATTCAGTTCCACCAAGTTAACGTTTTCTAATGATGCACATATCAACTAGTTTCAGTAGCCTATATTTCATTAATAAAGGTAATGGAATTTTAAAACACTATTTCTGTTTTAAGAATTTCACATTGTGGAAGAGTACTGGAATCTGTCAGATGCTAAATATTCTGAATTTAATAGTGCAATATATCTATTCACTAAAACTTAATTTCATATTAAAGTTTTATTAAGGTCTTGACTCTTTATCCCATGCAAGCAATAGACTTGATGAACTATTTAATATATTCACTCACGGGTGAAAACATATTTATACTTTAACATTTTCAAATATTTAGTGTAGTAATATTAATTGCATTCTGCCTAAGCTCCTAAATCACAATATAAATTTCAGCAGATGATGCATTACAATCTACAGAGGGCCAGCAAATGTTCTGTTGTAGGACTGTACATATAGATCCAAATTCTGAAAAAAAAGTAAAATCAAAAACAAGAGAATACACTTTAGAAAAGTATCTATCAAATGCTCAGTTTGTTTTAAGTGGTAAAACCCAATGGAAAATGAAAATAGGTTACTGTGCAGTATATCCCTACTGTCTTCAACTGGAGAGCTGCAGCAAAAGCAAGACAGCAGTGTGATTTATGACAGTGAGAAAGGTCTACTTCGGAATAAAATTCCCAATGCTCTATACAATATAGGTCACATTTATGTGGAAAAGGTAAAAAGGTAAATTTAGCAAAGCCACATCCATGGGTAATTTGAATATACCAATACATCTTTAGTAATTACATGGGCTTAGCATTATTTTTGTAACAGCGTCTTTTTATGTTCTCACATTTATAAACTAATATAATTCTTCTTTTAATGCAAACAAAACCAATCTCTGCTCTAGATTTAAATTCAAAGTCAATATATAACAATATGAACAATATATTTAAACAATATTCACAAAAAGGTCTTATTCATAATTAGAAATTATGTACATTTTTAATATTAACCTCATTAATTAAACTGTGTTATTTCAACATTAAGAACTTGACTAGAAGACGTTAATCCGAAGTAAAACACTATTATTTCTCCAAGGCTGTAGTGGAGCAATTTTGGCACAGGACTGGAAGCAAAACATTAGTGCCCAAAATTAATAATTTGTTATACACAAGACACTGTAGTCAGGGCCAAGACCAGCATTCCAATTTCCTTTGAAAAAAATATATATTTAGGCATCTTCCTGATTAGCTCCAGTTTTTATGGGGTTACTTCTTTATATTGTGTATTGCCGAGAAGCTTGAATCAACAAGGATGAAGGATGATATATTTTTTCAATTCAGATGGTACTTGGAGAGAAAATTGCAGATATTGCCATCCTTTAACTAATTTAATCAGATGCGAGAGCATTTTGTTCATACATTGCCCATTCACTTCATGTTTTCAATAGCTGGAAAGTGCTCGATGAAATTAAAGACATCTGGATTAAAAAAATTCCACAGGATTGTGCATCGTTCCTCTTCCAAAGTCCACCAAGGGACTAGGCCCATGGACAGCGCCTAGTCCCTCTCTAACACCACCCGGGCATGGACGTAACCCCGGAAAAGGGGCAGGCATCCGGCTCGTGCAGAGCCCTCTTCCGCCTGGCGCCGTGACTCGCAGATGGCCACCTTGGCCAGGCCCAGGAGCAACCCAACCAGGACATCTTCGGCCCTACCCTCTCCCCTACGCACAGGGTGTCCAAAGATGAGGATGGTGGGTGAGAAATGCAGCCAGAAGGCAAGGAGCAGCCCCTTTAGATAATGGAACAGGGGCTGCAGCCTCACACACTCCATATACACGTGGTACACAGACTCTTCCAGCCCGCAAAAGTGGCAGGCGGCTGGCGAGTCTGCGAACCACGAGAGAAACGGGTTGCAGGGGACTCCTCGGTGCAGTACCCTCCACCCCAGGTCCCCAATGTAGAGGGGGAGAATCCCTGCGTAGAGGGGCCCCCACCGGGGTGGTAACCAGCTTTTTTTTTGTATCAAAAAATAATTTATTTAAATTCCAACATGATACAAAAAACAAAAACAAAAAAACCATGGTGACATACCCACCACCATATTACAGAATCACCAAACTATTCCGACATTAAATTACAAACAACTATATTACAAATAACACCACCCTCTCCAACACCACCCGGGTGCAGACGTAACCCCGGTGAAGGGGCAAGCAACTGGCTCGGGCAAAGCCCCTCTTCCGCCTGGCTCCGTGACTCACGGATGGCCAGCTTGGCCAGGCCTAGGAGCAACCCAACCAGGACATCTTCAGCTCTGCCCACTCCCTAGATCCCGTCACCAATCCTTTGGCGCTGACAGCAGAGCCACACCTCCCCCTACGGACCTTCTGAGGATGAGGTTCAACGAGCTGGTGAGCCCGTATAAGTTTGGCCACCAGAGGAAGGCCAGTCTGGGCTGATGTTGGGCTCCTTCGTGGCCTGGATAAATTCGCGGATTTCCTCCACTGGAATGAGTGGAGTAGTCGGGGGGAGCGAGAACATCCATTGGCTCATTGTCCGAGGAGTCCCCTTCCACCCGCTCACTGCAGATGGAGTCACCATCCCCATCCCCGGACACACCCTTAGTGCTCGAGACACCCGCTCCACCCTGTGCGGCGGTTGCCTCTGCCCCACCCGCTTGTCTTTCGTCCACGTCAGTCCCAACCCTGGGGCCAGTGGCAGAGGGGCCTTCCCCAGATGTACCCGGGGAGTCAAGACCATCGACAGTGGGGGCGTCTATCCCTCCCCCAGTTGGGCCCAGAGTGGACTCTGGTGCACCAGACTCAGGGATTCCCTCTGGAGCCAGGTTTTGAGGGGGAAATGGGCTGGTTTCCCCTACCCCCTCCCCGCCTACAGTCTCTACCTCCAGAGGCGTGCCCTGCACCTCATCCTGGGTGGGTTGCTCCTGAGCTTCCTCGGGTGCTTGATGCGGGACTCCCTCCCCAACAGGAATCTCCTCCTGCTACATATCACCCAAGTGGTCCCCATCGCCACCCTCCACAGAATCCCCTCCAGAACATGGGACCGGGGCCCAAACCAGAGGGCAGGAGACTTCCTCCATCACAGTACTCCCCTCTTCCTTGGAGGATTTCTGTTAGTCCCCCTTCCGCTCCTCCCTAGAGAAATCCCTCCTCCTCATTTTCGATGGGGAGCTCACAGACTCTGGGGTCACCTGAGGAATCTTCCTCTGTGGCACCCCCTCCTCCCACCCGATCCCCTCTGCCCCGGCTGGATTATGGGGCTTGCAGACTCCCTAACGGGAGGTGACAGGATAGGTGGAACGTTCTAGTCTCTGGGGGTTTCGTTCCCCATGTGCTTCATCTTCATTGCCACCTTGGCCCCCTTCTTTTGACCCTCCCCACCCCCACCCATGCTCTGCGCAACCCAGGGTTCCCTGACTCAACTACAAGGGGGGTGGGTGCAGGGGGGGGGGGAGGGGAGTTAGTGGCACCGGAGGCGGAGGCAATTCCTCCGAATATTTCCCCACTTCCTTGCAAGCATGGCACCATGGGCGCTCCGATGTCCAGTATATGGTGAAATCACACCCATCCTGCTGGACACAGAAGCGCCCATCAACTACCTCCTCCCAGTCCAGCAACATCGTCAACTGGCGCCGGAGGGAAAGAACATGCCGCAGCTCCTTCCTGCGGAACCCCTGGGATATCGCGGTGATGTCCATGAGTACCTTCCCCAGGGTGTGAAGGTGGGGAAGGAGGGCCTCATTTGTGATGCAGGGCGGGACGTTGGACACGACCACTCGCTGCGCTTTTGGCGCCAAGGGATCGACCTGCAGGAATGTTCCCCCCACTGAGATCCCTTTACTCACGGCCGGGTTCACCCCCTCAACAGACTCAAGGAAGAACACAGCCTTCCCAAACATCTTGCCCACGTACAGGACGCCTGCGGGCTTGTCCGCCACTGCTTCAGCAGCCGAGCACTCCTCCCAGGTTCATCTGAGGGGGCAAGTAGCACCTTATCCAATGCTCGAAAGGCAGGTTCCTCATGGAGAACCAGGCCCCCAGAGGAGCAGCCGAAGCAGCTAAAGCAGCCACCTTTGCATAGCTCCCGGAAGGCCCCGCTCCCCCAGAACACTGACCCTGCATGGTATCAGGCGCTACAATTTAAACATTTAACACTTACACAATGCCTGAGGCACAGATAGTCCAAATGGCATGAGGCCAAGTCCAAACACAAAAACAATATGGAACAGTTCGAGGGAGGGAAGCAAGTGGTGTCGCCTCTAATGTTGATAATGGCAGCCTCCCCGAAAAACTGCTGCGTCACCACCTCTTCGACCGGCTATTTCGGCTCTCCTGCGTTCCCTGGCGAACTGCTGACTTTCGCAAGCAATGCCAGCTGATCTTCACTGCTTCTACAGCAATGAAAGGGATTTGCCTTCAGTCATAGTTGTTGGAGGCCTCCTATCTCCTTCGGTCTTGCCGAGAGAAAGGAAGCCCTGTCAGCTCCAAGTTCCAAGGCCGCAGAAGGTCGAGACGGTGCAGAAATCCTCCCGCACCGCACAAAAGCCAGACCGGCCTGGTCAGCACCGACGAGGCAGTAAGAGGGGTTGTTCTGAACACAGGTGTTAAAGTCCAGCAAGATTTTCTCCCCCCTTTTGGTGCACTAGTTTCCTGGCAGGTTGCCACCCACAGTTGTGGGAGCTCGGCAGTTAGTTGCTTGCAGTCCCAAAACAAGCAGAAACTTTTAAATAAATCTCTGCAGCGTCGCAGCGATACTCCAAGATGTTTAAAAGTACCGCTGTGCCTCCTCCGAATTCCAAAAGCGATGTTTAAACTCACTCATGTTTGTGTCTGGACAGGAGCTCCACAACACCACACCTCCTCGCGTAAACAGATTTTTTTTTTTTTTTTTTTTTTTTTTAATCAAAAATATTTATTCAAATATTAAAATAATATATACAGCACAGTAAAAACCAAAACAGAATCCACCACCATAAATACACGACAAACAATAAACTATTATATAATTATATTACGCTCCTTGTCGAGGATGCATTCAACCCCCCGCGGTGCCCAGCGGTCCCGGAAATCCCCCAGGGAGCCCGTGGACAGGGCGTATTCCTTTTCTAACCGCACACGGGCACGGACGTATCCCCGGAAAAGGGGCAGGCAGCCAGTTCGTGTAGAGCCCTCCACCGCCTTGCGCCTTGACTCACAGATGGCCAGCTTGGCCAGGCCCAGGAGCAACCCAACCAGAACATCTTCAGCCCTACCCTCTCCCCTACGCACAGGGTGTCCAAAGATGAGGATGGTGGGTGAAAAATGCAGCCAGAAGGCAAGGAGCAGCCCCTTTAGGTATTGAAACAGGGGCTGCAGCCTCACGCACTCCATGTACACGTGGTACACAGACTCTTCTAGCCCGCAAAAGTGGCAGGTGGCTGGCGAGTCTGTGAACCGCAAGAGAAACAGGTTGCAGGGAACACCTCGGTGCAATACCCTCCACCCCAGGTCCCCAATGTAGAGGGGGAGAATCCCTGCATAGAGGGACCTCCACCGGGGCCCCCCCGCGTAACCAGCTTGGAGGGGGTGATGGTATTGAACGCCGAGTTGTATTTATAAACAACAGCCTGATGTAAGTTTTTTTATTGTCCATGTGGGTCCAGTGCGAAGTGGAGAGCCAGTGAGATCATTGACCTGTTGTGACGGTAGGCAAACCATAATGGGTCGAGGTTCTTGTTAAGGTAGAAGTTGATATGCACCATAACCAACCTCTCAAAGCATTTCATCACCACAGACGTTAGTGCCACTGGTCGACAGTTGTTGAGGCATGTCACCTTACATTTCTTGGGCACCGGGATTATTGATGCCCTCTTAAAGCAGGTGGGAACCTCAGACCTCAGTAATGAGAGGTTGAAAATGTCCGCAGAAAACCTCCAGCCAGTTGGTCTGCACTGGTTTTGAGAACTCGACTGGGTATACCATTAGGTCCAGGTGCTTTCTGAGGGTTCACCCCTCTGAAGGATCTTCTGACGTCGGCCACTGTGACTGTGACAGTAATACCATCAGTGCGAATGGGGGCTCGGGTGGCACATTAGTGTTCTCCCTATGAAAGCGTGCGAAGAACGCATTGAGCTCATCAGGGATTGATGCTTCGCTTTCGCTTGAGCTGACTCCTGGTTTCGCCTTGTAGGAGGTGATAGCATTCAAACCCTGCCACAGTTGCCGAACATCTGCCTCATCCTCCAGCTTGGAGCAGGTGACTTTTGGCCTTTTGATGGCCTTGTTAAGGTCGTATCTGGACTTCTTATAGAAGACTGCGTCACCAGACCTGAATGCCTCAGAAGAATGCAGATCTCCTGGTTCATCCAAGGCTTCTGGTTAAGAAACACTCAGAAGGTTTTTGCAGGAACACAGTCCTCCACACATTTCCTTATGAAATCTGTAACGACTGTGGCGTATTCATTCAGGTCCGTTGCCAAGTTCTTGAACATTGCCCAGTTTACTCACTCCAAGCAGTCCTGTTGTTGTTCCTCTGCCATCCCAGACCAGCTCTGTGCAGTCCTCACCTCTGGGGGTGCGCTCTTCAGTTGCTGCATTTATGCAGCGCTGCTGAACGGTCGGATTTCCCAAAGTGAGGGGGAGGGATAGAGCGATAGGCATCCTTGATGGTCGTATAGCAGTGGTCAAGGGTGTTTAATCCTCTGGTGCTGCAGGAGACATGTTGGTGGTAGTTTGGGAGTGATTTTTTCAGGTTGGCTTTGTTGAATGGCTATGGTGGTACAGGCTTCGGGGTATGCTGTCTTGTGCTTGTTGACCACGGCGTGCAGCTCCTCCAATGCTAGACGGATGTCTGCCTGGGGTGGGATGTAGACCGCGGTCAGGATGATGGAGGTGAATTCCCTCGGGAGGTAGAAGAGGCGGTATTTCATATTGTCAGATCATATTCCATTTTCCTATGTTTGGAAGCTAAATGGTACCCAATTTCTATCTGCTAAATTGTTTTTAATACTGTATACCATTTTACAATGTCCATTTATAACTTCATTTAAATATTTATTTTCTTAAGCAGTATTGCCCTTTTGCGACAGTTGCGAGTAGAGTTTATAAAGTACATTCACTCAGAATAATATGGGTGCCCTCCTTCAATCAATAAAAGTTAAAAACGTGATTGGATGGATAAAAGTTATATGTGCGATAGGCAATGAATGAGGAATAGTACATTTACTTACCATAGCTAATTTAATCAGCTAATTAGATAATCCCTTGGGCTGTGTGAAAGAAATGACTTCAACAAGTCAATGGCTCACAAGCATCTTCTCAAGGATGTATAAGGATGACAAATAAATGCTGCCCTTAATAGTGATGCCGACATCCTGTGGATGGTGGAGCATGCAATGGGTGTTTCTACCCTTCGTATATAACCTTTTCATTAAGATGTGTACATCATTGACAATATCAGGATTCATTGTCCATCCCTGCGCTGAGGAGGAAATTGAGAGTCATCCACATTGGTTGGTCTAAAGTCACTTGAGATTTTCTTATGTGAATACTTGTTTACAATCCCACAAATCTGTTCCTTATTTCCACCTTTTTTCTTCTCATATCATTATCACCAGATGAATCAGACGGATCTGTGGGCCTTTCTGAAGAATGATTGCTTGATGCTTCCTCAATCATTGTTAAGGGCCTGTCCCACTTGGGCGTCATTTGCGCGTCACGCAGGTGGCGCATGAAGATTTTGTGAATCCCCAAATCCTGGGGCGCTGCGCGTGACCGCGCGTCACTGCCTACGTCACCACGCACCATGCGCGTGTAATGCATGCCATGCGCACGTAACGCACGCCATGCGCGCATCACGTTCGTGTCATGACACGTAAATGATGTCGCGTAAATGACGCGCAAATGACGCCCAAGTGGGACAGGCCCTTAGTCTTCACAGTTCTGAAGACGTATCTCAACTCTTAATGTTAACTTACACTTTCTACTTCCACAGATGCTGCTTGACCCGCTGAGTTCTTCCAGCATTGTTTTAATTTGGTTTTTGCAGTTGATCCATTTGCAGAAGAATGCATGGTTCTTAAACTCTAAAGGATGACTCAATTTATTTTACCTCCCAGCAGCAATAAACCCAAGAAGCTCAGACCTGAAAGCTTTCACAGGCTATTCGTACATATGCTAAAAGGAACTGATGCAGATGATCATTACCAGTACTATAATTCTCTCAGTCCCAAAGAACTAGCAGAAAATGTGGCCCTGATTTGGGATGGACACACATGCACAAAGTAAAATAACCAAGCACTTAAGCACAGGCAAGTCCACATCATGCTAGACAGTGGAGGTGTGCTCTGCCTTTTTTGGCACTAAAATGGTTATGATTAAAAGGGAAGATTTGGCCCTATTGATCCACCACTGAATGCAGCAACCCTATTTTGTACTTGGATGCTAGATAATTATTAAAAGGAACACATAAGGAAAATACAAAAGAGGGATCTCTCTCTCCCTCTTTATTGCCCCCCCCCCTCCCTACACACACACACACATGCATATACAGCGTGAAATTACCTGATTGATTAAATAATGGTTGAAAAATTTAAGATATTCCAATATTACCAAGCAAAATCCTTTGTGAAACTTTCCTTTGCATACTCTAACTACTCGAAATCTTAACAAATCCAGTGAAGGAATTCTGTCTTACGATTGTTCGGTGGTATGATGCTGTATACTCAACATGTTTGACATTGTTTCCTGTTCTGTTATGTATTAAAGCCAATTCCATGTGCATACAAAGTGTCTATCCATGTGCATACATTTAGTTGAGTTAGTTTGGAAATAGTTTTGTGACTATCAACTAATACGTTTCATGTGCGTGGGTAAAGGTTTGTCACAGCACATATGAGCTACTCAATATATGGCATACGTGATGTTTTCAATGGACTATAATTAATTGCAGAGTGGTTGATAAATCACAGGATTTTATATTCCAAACTTCTCTTGATTTTGTACTGTTCCTATTGGGTTTTGTTCTAATCAGGTTTCCCATCACTTGCAGATTTACCATATGTTATTTTTCTTGGTGTCCTCTTCTGTAGACTTTGCCTCTTCTCCAAACTCAAGGCTGACAAGAATAGGGAACCATGGTTGACAAGAGATATTGAGGATTTGGTCTGGAGAAAGGAAGCAATATCAGATGTAAGAAGGAACTGCAGATGCTGGTTTAAACTGAAGATAGACACAAAAAGCTTGAGTATCTCAGCAGGACAGGTAGCATCTCTGGAAAGAAGGAATGGGTGACGTTTTGGGTCGAGACCCTTCTTGATGGGATCAAACAAGCCCATTATAGACAATAGACAATAGGTGCAGGAGTAGGCTATTCGGCCCTTCGAGCCATTCAATATGATCATGGTTGATCATCCCCAATCAGTACCCCGTTCCTGCCTTCTCCCCATATCCCCTGACTCCGCTATCTTTAAGAGCCCTATCTAGCTCTCTCTTGAAAGTATCCAGAGAACCGGCCTCCACTGCCCTCTGAGGCAGAGAATTCCACTAAGGAGCATGGGTGTAGGAGCACATTTAAGAAGGAAATTAAGAGAGCAAAAAGGAGCCATGAGTTATCCTTGACAGATGATAAAGGAGAATCCGAAAAGATTCTGTAAGCATATTAAGGGCCAAAGGGTAGCTCGCGAGAGAGTAGGTCCCCTTAAGGATCATGGTAGTAATCTAAGGAAGCACAGACAAAGAGTGAGGTCTGAGACAAATACTTCTCATCTGTGTTTATCTTTACAAGTCAAGTCAAGTTTGTTGTCATATGTACAAGTACTGTACAGTACAAGTACTGTGAGGTACAATTACAAAGAGAAGTACAGTTACAAATTGGAGGAACAGCACCTCATATTACGCTTGGGTAGCTTACACCCCAGTGGTATGAACATTGACTTCAAATAGCCCTTGCTTTCCCTCTCTCCCAATCCCCTCCCTTTCCCAGTTCTCCCACCAGTCTTCCTGTCTCCAACTACATTCTATCTCTGTCCTGCCCACTCCCCTGACATCAGTCTGGAGAAGGGTCTGAACCCGAAACGTCACCCATTCCTTCTCTCCAGAGATGCTGCCTGTCCCGCTGAGTTACTCCAGCATTTTGTGTCTACCTTTGATTTAAACCAGCATCTGCAGTTCTTTCCTACACAAAGAGAAGCTTTCTTGCAGCAACATAACAGACACATAGACAACACACAAAACATAAATTACACATCAATTCTGCAAGCCAGTGAAAAGAAAAATGTGCAAAAAAAATGTGCAAAAATACATAAAACAAATCCATGGTAATGCAAAAGGTGGTCTGCAACATATCACTGCCCAGGTTGGGTTAGGATGGAGAGAACATGGAAGCTGGTGAATTGAGGAGATGCAATAGTGATATCCAAGAGCATATCAGTATTATGAAAGTGGAGACGTTGAAGGTCTTGAAACCCATTGAGGTGAATGAATCCCCAGAGCCTGACCAGGAGCATCCAAGGATGTTATGGGAAACAAGGGACAATATTGCTGTGATGTTGGTAAAGACTTCTGCATCTTCGTTAGCCACGGGTGAGGTACTGGAAGAGTGGAGAATAGCTAATATAAGGGACCAAGGGATAAGCAATGAAACTACAGGCCGGTGAGCCTTACATCAATAGTCGGAAAGTCATTGGAAGGGGTTCGGATAGAAGTGATTCAGATACATTTGGATAGAAGTAACAGGATCAGTCCGAGTCACCATGGATTTACGAAGGGGAATCTTCTGGAATTTTTTGAAGATGTAACTAGGAAAATGGACAAGGGAGAGCCAGTGGATGTAGTGTACCGGGACTTTCAGAAAGCATTTGATAAGGTCCCACATAGGAGATTAGTGGGCAAAATTAGGGCACATGGTATTGGGGGTAGAGTGCTGACATGGATAGAGAAGTGGTTGGCAGACAGGAAACAAAGAGTAGGGATTAACGGGTCCCTTTCAGAATGGCAGGCAGTGACTAGTGGGGTACCGCAAGGCTCGGTGCTGGGACCGCAGCTATTTACAATATACATCAGTGATTTGGATGAAGGGATTCAAAGTAACATTAGCAAATTTGCAGATGACACAAAGCTGCGTGGCAGTGTGAACTGTGAGGAGGATACTATGAGAATGCAGGGTGACTTGGATAGGTTGGGGGAGTGGGCAGATGCATGGCAGATGAAGTTTAATGCGGATAAATGTGAGGTTATCCACTTTGGTAGCAAAAACAGGAAGACAGATTACTATCTAAATGGCGTCAAGTTGGGAAAAGGTGACGTACAACGAGATCTGGGGGTCCTTGTACATCAGTCTATGAAAGTAAGAATGCAGGTACAGCAGGCAGTGAAGAAAGCGAATGGCATGTTGGCCTTTATAACAAGAGAAATCGAATATAGGAGCAAAGAGGTCCTTCTGCAGTTGTACAGAGCCCTAGTGAGACCACACCTGGAGTATTGTGTGCAGTTTTGGTCCCCTAATTTGAGGAAGGACATTCTTGCTATTGAGGAAGTGCAGCATAGGTTTACAAGGTTAATTCCCGGGATGGCGGGACTGTCATATGCTGAGAGAATGGAGCAGCTGGGCTTGTACTCTCTGGAGTTTAGAAGGATGAGAGGGCATCTCATTGAGACATATAAGATTGTTAAAGGCTTGGACACGCTAAAGGAAGGAAACATGTTCCCGATGTTGGGGGAGTCCAGAACCAGGGGCCACAGTTTAAGAATAAGGAGTAAGCTATTTAGAACGGAGACGAGGAAACACTTTTTCTCACAGAGAGTGGTGAGTCTGTGGAATTCTCTGCCTCAGAGGGCAGTGGAGGCAGGTTCTCTGGATGCTTTCAGGAGAGAGCTAGATAGGGCTCTTAAAAATAGCAGAGTCAGGGGATATGGGGAGAAGGCAGGAACGGGGTACTGATTGGGTATGATCAACCATGATCACATTGAATGGCGGTGCTGGCTCGAAGGGCCGAATGGCCTACTTCTGCACCTATTGTCTATTGTCATGACAGGATTTGTTTATATTTGGAAATAGTTTACATTTGGATTAGAGAAAGTGAACGCTTTTGTGTTGGACATCATGTCTAGGAATATGATTGAATTTTTTTGAAGAGGTGAGACCATGGGGATTGACAAGGACAAGAAGGCAAATAATGTTTACATGGACTTTAAGAGTCAAGAGTGTTTTATTGTCATATGTCCTGGATGGGACAATGAAATTCTTACTTGCGGCAGCACAACAGAATATGTGATTATGTAAACATTGTACATAACGGGAAGAAAAAATAAAAAGTTCAATAAATAACAAATATAGTGCAAATAACAAATAATAGTATAGTCTTTTGCAGTTCAGAGCGCATAGCTTATTCAATGTTGTGTTTAATAGTAAGATTAAACGAGAACTTACCAGTTTGAAGTTTGATCTGTATTTTATGAGGAGTTACGATGAGGGATTACGTGAAGAGCCCGTCCAGCACGCATGCGCGACATTCTTCAAAGCAGCGGTGTGGAATCACAGGAAACACAATAATTGAAATAAACATAGTAAAGAAAAGGAGAACTAAGATACCAGTTGATCTATAATTGAGGGTGGGAGCGGAGGGCACGTAATCCCTCATCGTAACTCCTCATAAAATACAGATCAAACTTCAAACTGGTAAATTCTCATTTCATCTTACTATTTTACTTCGGAGTCATGTGAGTGACTACGTGAAGATTTTAAAGCTCTGTGATTTCAAACCGTGTAACAGTTCATACTTCACTCGCTGCCGAAGTCATTCAAGGGAGGAAGTATGTTATCGTAATCAACCATAATCTGTTTGTAAACAATAATGGTATCTATTAAACAATAACAAAAGACAAAATGCTCCCCCGGGCTTAAATTATATATTTTTGCAGATTCTAAAACTCTTTCTGCAAATAACACAGGTTCTGCTAGCGGCTTGTTGTAGAACGTTTGGAACGTTTTCTCCATGTTCATTCTTTTAGCCGCCGATGTGGATGCTGCCCTGGTGGAGTGAGATGTATATACATCAGTATCTACTCCAGCAGCTCCCAGTACCTGCTTGAGCCATCTTGAGATGGTTTGGCTCGACACCCAACCATAGGTTTCTTGTGGCTGACCCATAAGGCTTTTTTTTCCCTTTTTTTTTTCCTTTCTTTTTTCTCCCTCGAGAATCTCTTGTTGTGTTGATGTAAGTGAATAAGTGAGTCATGACACACAACCGTAGGTCAGGTGGGTATGCCCGGAAATCCATAACGAGGACTCAAGTTCCTGGCCTGCTCTGCTTTAGCAGCTCCTGAATGGTGAATGAGCCCGGTCTGGTGTTATAACCATGTTGTCCAGTTGCAGTAAGTGGAGGGACTGGACTCTTTGTGCTGAGACTAGTGTCATCAGCATGACCGTTTTCAGGGTTAGCTTTTCCAGGGTGAGAGACCTGGCTGGGGACCATCCCCTTAGGTATGTCAGGACCACACTGACATCCCAGATTTGGGTATACCTAGGTCTAAGTGGGTTGGAGTTGACTATACTCCTCATGAGTTTGATCACCAGCGGGTGAGACCCTATGGCCTGTTGTCCTGGCACCTGTTTTAAGTAGGCTGACAGCGCACGTCTGGCAGTATTGATGGCGCTGTAGCTCAATCCTTCATTATGGTGAAGGCCCCCCAGGAACTCCAGTACATTGGTGATGGTTGCAGATGAGTACGTTGTCCCAGTAGTCGAGCAGTATCTTTCCCACTTCCTGATGCTCGATAGGAATTGTTTCCTGGTGGACATACGGTGTCATCATGTTGATGGTCCTGTCAGACAATCCCAGTCCCAGCAGTGGTCTTTTGATAATCTGCAACCCAGTAGGTTAATTTTGTCATGGCGTGGATGACATGCCTGATACAGGGTGCGTCAATAGGTCTGGGCTACTGGGAAAGGTCATAGGAGTTTCGATGACCATGTCGAGGACCACTGGGAACCATGGCTGTGTAGGCCAGTTGGTACTATCAAAATACCTGAAGCAGAGTCCATCTGTATTTTGCGTAGTACCCTACAGATTAAGGCAGAAGGGGGGAAAAGCATAGAAGAAATAGGTCCCCCAGTTCAGCGCGAATGCATCTATCGCTGCTGCCTCAGGGTGTGGTTCCCAAGGGACATACATTGGTACGTGGTGATTTAGTCTGGATGCAAAGAGATCGATATCTGGTGTGCCATATTGCTTTGTAATTTTAGCAAAAGCTCTAGGATTTAACATCCATTCGGTGTTTATCATTGAATTTGCGTGACCTGGCACTGTATTTAGCTTACCTGGTAGGTAAGTTGCTGATAGCCAAATATGTCTATCGACCCACCATTACCAGATTGTGTTGACCAAATTGTCACATGATATCGATTTTATTCCGCCCATATGGTTAATATAGGCCACCACCATGATATTATCAATTTGTAAACGAACATGCAAATGGTGCATATTCCTAGAATATGCTTTTAAACCATAAAACGCACCCAACATTTCCAAATAATTTATGCCCAGTGTTTGTAGTAAAGATGATTCTAGGTTAGTCCATCTACCACCTGTGCTGGATATGGTATTAGTTGCTCCCCAGCCTTGAGCACTGGCATCTGTTTGTATAGTTAACGTTGGGTTATTGATGATGATAGGGCTGGAACTATGCCAAATGTGTTCTATCCATCATTGTAACTCTGATATTGCTTCAATGGGTAGTTTCATGGTTCGGTCAAAGTGACCTGCATGTCGTTTCAACGCCTGTACTTTTGCCCTTTGTAGGTGCTGATAGTGCAGGGGTCCAAATTGTGTAGCTGGAAATGCTGCTACCATTTTGCCAATTACTCTTGCCACTTGTCGGATGGTTGGTCGATTGCTTACCATTAAATTGTTGCACGTCTGTGCCAATTCTGCTGCTTTACCTTTTGGCAACGTTACAGACATGTGGACTGAGTTAATTGTGAATCCCAGATAGTCCATAGTTGTGGATGGCGTCAACTTAGATTTATCTGGATGTATGACAAAACCCAGGGTTTCAAACAATTGTTTGGTAGCTAATACAGCTGATTTAGCCAACTCCATGGTATTGCCTACTATTAGGATATCATCAAGATATGCCATGACAATATGTCTTTGTTTCCTTAATGTTGCCAAGGCTGGTTTTAATATCTTGGTAAATAGTCTAGGGCTGATGTCAACCCATTAGGCAACGCTTTATACTGCCATAGTTGCCCCATCCAGGTAAATTTCAGGTATCTGCGATGACCCTTATGAATGGGTACTGTATAGTAGGCATCTTTTAAATCAATACCTGCCATAAAGTATCCTTTGGAAATCAGTTGTTTGGCAGTTACAAATGTTTCCATTTTAAAATGTACATACTTAACAAAGGTATTTAGTGAGGTTAAGTCAATGATGATGCGACATCCACCATCTTTTTTGCTTTTGATAAATATATTTGAGACAAATTCCAAAGGTTCATGTTTGGATTTCTCAATGACACCCTTTGTAAGTAACCTCACCAGTTCTGCTTGAGCCTCTAGTTTCTCTTTGACTGAGAGGGTAAAGACCCTTTGGGGTACGTGCTGAACTGGTGGCATGTTTTCTTGAATGAACTCTATTTTGTATCCCCGAATACTGTTAAGTATATAACTATCATTCGTGAGACACCTCCATGCTTCAATGAACAGGTGTAATCTCCCCCCTGTTAGTACAGTTCCCCCACTTTTACATGCTGGTAGGATCCAGACCCACCTACCTCCATAGTTATGGTAGTGTTCCTTTCTTCCGTTTGTTCATCCGTCGTTGTACTGCTGGATGTACTGCTGATTGGGGGTGGCGCATTTTCCATGGGGTCCGCTCTGGGCCCTGGCCTAAAAAGGCTTTCGGGGATAGTATGCAGACCCCGAGCTTTCACCAGTTCCATAAATTTGACCTTGACTGGTGGACGCGGTGGGGTACTGCCGTCTGGTTTTTTGTGTGGGTCTGCTCGTTCCGGGGCCTGCCCTCATGAGGCCAAATGCTTTGGACTCTTCCTCCAGGTCTTTCACTTGTCCTTCCAAATAACAGGATCTGCGGCTCTGAGGCCGGTGTTTTACACAGTCCTGCAAACCTGGGATTGAGGGCAGGTCTTATTCTCTGCTTGCGGAGGTTGTTTATCTCATATTGGGTGTTGCACAGCAGAGCCAGAGTGTCTTGCTGGTTTGTGGTCATATCCACCCCATCCACGGAACGAGCATAGGATGTTATCCCTGTTATCAGGAGCTTGAGGATGCGTTGTAATTTCAGCTCCTGGCTCCGGATCCTCTGTCCAACATACTCCCCCTTATTTTGTAGGGGTTTGAGGGACAGGTGGGTAATGCTGGCCGCCAGATTTGGCTGCAACGGCCGCCCTGCTCGTGGTGTAATCACGTAGCGAATCTCCACACCCTGCAGCTCTTCCTGATCCTGTACCCCAAGCGTACTCCCGACATCTTCAGCCAATGACCCCTGTTGCTGACCAGCCCAGCCCTGGTCGCCAACGCTGCCCTCGGCTGAGGGGAAAGCGATGGCCAGTGCATTGTAGAGCACTGATGTGGGAGTGCCTGAGTTCCCTTGGCGAGACTGCTCCAGCTCCCGAAGCAAGTCTCGCTGGAGCATTTGCTCCATGAGCCTTTCCATGCGGCTCAGGCAGCTAGCTCTGCCGCTCTAAGGCGGAGAGTCCTCCTCATCGGAGTGAGACATAACCGGCCGGTATGTTTTTTGCCTTGATTTGCCTCCAGCCCGCTGCTGTTCATCAGGCTACGCTAGCGGTACTGGGCTCGGCTCGGTCTCGATGAGGGTGGACCGCAGCATATGCGGTCCAGGTGCCGCCTCTCGCCCCCCACTGATGGGACACTCCCGTTCTGTTGGATTCGAACGGGGGGCGGTTTTCTTCCTTTGCCGTGCTTTACTCATTTTTCCCAGTTTCCCTGGAATACAGAGCAGAGCACAGCTTGCTGATTACGACCTCAGAATAAGACTTACCTGATGGTCCGCTGTTTAAACTTGTAGCGGGAGCGCCTGCACTCCCGGTCGTCGCTGTTGCACTGCGTGAACGCTAATGTCGCGCATGCGTGCTGGACGGGCTCTTCATGTAGTCACTCTCGTGACTCCGAAGTAAAATAGCCTGATGGCTGTGGGGAAGAAGCTGTTCCTGAATCTGGACGTTACAGTTTTCAGGCTCCTGTACCTTCTTCCTGATGGCAATGGTGAGATGAGAGTGTGGCCAGGATGGTGTGGGTCCTTGATGATTTTGGCTGCCTTTTTGAGGCAGCGACTACGATAGATCCTTTCGACGGTGGGGAGGTCAAAGCTGGTGATGGACTGGGCAGTGGTCACAACTTGTTGTAGTCTTTTTCGCTCCTGGATGTTCAAGTTGCCGAACCAGGCCATGATGTAACTAGTCAGAATGCTCTCTACCGTGCACCTGTAGAAGTTTAGGAGAATCCTCTTCGACATGCCGAATCTCCGTAATCTTCTCAGGCAGTAGAGTTGCTGATGTGCCTTCTTTACAATTGCATCGGTGTGCTGGGTCCAGGAAAGATCTTCCTATGCACGCCCAGGAATTTGAAGTTATTGACCCTTTCCATCATCGTCCCGTTGATATAAACAGGATTGTGGGTCCTCATCCTTCCCCTACCAAAGTCCACAATCAGTTCCTTGGTCTTACTGATGTTGAGAACCAGGTTGTTGTGCTGGCACCATTTGGTCAGTCGGTCGATCTCACTTTAATAAGATTTTTAACAATTTTCTGCTTGATAGGCTGATCCTGGAAATTAGAGCATATGGGATCCAGGGTGAGCTAGCTAATTGGATACAGAATTGGTTTGCTGGTAAGAAGCAGAGGGTGATAGTGGAGGATTGATTTTCAGATTAAAGGCCTGTGACCCAAGGTGTGCTGCATGGATTAATGCTGTGTGTTTGTCATATATACTGATGATTTGGATGGGAATGTAGGTGGTGTGATTTGTGAATTTGCAGATGATACCAACATCAATGATGTAGTGGACAGTGAAGAAAGCTGGTGAAGGTTAAAACGGGATCTAGATCAACTAGGAGGTGGGCAAGGGAATAGCAGATGGAATTGAACTCAGATGTAAAGTGGTGCACTATGGGAAGTTAAACCAGGGGAGGACATATGCAGTGTATGGCTAGGTCATATGAAGTGCTGTTGAACAGAGAGACCTGAAAGTACAAGTACATAGTTCCCTGAAAGTGGCAACACAGGTAGACAGGTTGGTGAGAAAGACATGTGACTTGCTTGCCGTTATCGGCCTAGGCATTGAGTATAAGAGATGGGATATCATGTTAAAGCTGTTCAGAAAAAGACACAAAATGCTGGAGTGACTTAGAGGATCAGGCAGCATCTCTGAAGGACATGGATAGGCAAAGTTTCATGCTGTGACCCTTCTTCAGACTGATTGTCGTAAGGAGGTCTGAAAGGTTCTGCCCCGAAATATCACCTATACATGTTCTCCAGAGATGCTGCCTGTCCCACTGAGTTACTTCAGCACTTTATACCTTTATTTGTAAACCAGTATCTGCAGTTCCTTGTGTCAAAAAAGCTGCTCAAAACAGTGGTTATGCTGAACTTGGAGTATTGTGTTCCGTTCTGGTTGCTATGCTATAAGATGACTATGATTTAGCTAGATAGAGTGCAGAAAAGATTCGCAAGGGTGCTGGCTGCATTCAAGGGCTTGAGTTAGAAGGAGAAGTTAGATTGGCTGGGTATGTTTTTCCTGGGGCTAAAGTTTCCTAAGATATTGGTATTGTATTGGTTAATTATTGTTGCGTGTACCGAGTTACAGTAAAAAGCTTTTATTTACATGCTATCTAATCAAATTATACATGAGTACAATCAAATCATACACAACTACAACAGGTAGTGCAAAAACAAAAAAATGCCAGAGTGCAGAATATAGTGTTACAACATTATAGCTTTACAATTACAGAGAAATGGTCCAGGATCTGCAATGAAGATCAGGACAAGATGGAAGCTAACAGGAGGCCATTTCAGTTGTCTAATAACAGAGGGAGAAAAGCTGTTTCTGGTTTTAAGTTTTGTATCTTCTGCCCACAGGAGAGGGGAGAAGAGGGGATGAAAAAGTTCCTTGATTATGTTCGCTGCTTTTCCAAGCATGAAGAGTAATGTTCATGGTGGGTAGTCAGGTCTGTGTAATAGAGTCAGCTACATTCACAACTCTCTGCAAGTTCTTGCAATCTTGGGCAGAACTATTCCCAAACCATCCTGCGATGCATCTGATATTATGCTTTTCACGGTGCATCTGTAGAAGTTTGTAAGAGTTGGTAAAAGTCACTGGAGAACAACCTTTGTCTTCTGAGGATGTAGAAGCGTTGGTGTGCTTTTTTGCCATAGGTTCAACATGGTTGGTCCAGGACAAATTAATGGAGATATTTATGCCTAGTACCTTGAAGCTCTCAACCATTCCCACTTTGTCACCATTGATGCAAATTGGAGCATCTATTCCACCTCACTTCCTGAAGTCAAGAACTAGCTCCTTTGTCTTGTTGACAATTGAGGGAGAGGTTGTTATCTTGACACCATTTTACTCTCTCCTTCCTGAACTCCATATTGTCATTGTTTGAGATCCATCCTGCCACTGTGATGTCATTTGCAATCCATTCGAGCAGAATTTGGCTGTACAGGGGCTGAGAATGCATCCTAGTGTTGGGGATTAAGGTGGCAGATGCTTTGTGCTTATTGTCACTGATTGCATAAAACTGTGTGCCTAAAACTGGCGGGCGTAGGTGTTAGAGGTGAGAGGAAAACATGGGTTTAAATGGGATTTGAGGGGTACATTTTTCACACAAAGAGTAGTTGGTATCTCGATTAAGTTGTGGGAGGAGATGTTGGAAGCAGGAACAGCAACAAATTTAAGGGCATCTGGAGAAGTATTTGAATGATCAAGTCATGGAGGTATATGGAATTAGTGCAGACAAGTGAGATTAGTATAGATAGGCATGATGGTCAGCAGAGATGTCATGGGCCTAGGGGCCTGTTTATATGCTGTACAATATGACCATAAAAAGTTTCAGGTTTGCATACATCTGGAGCTCAATGAAAATGTCTTTGAGGAACAAAAGCCTACTCTCAAAGGACAGCAAAAAGCACAATCTATAAAAACAACTTTATGAAAATGTTCCTTCACCATCGAGAATTATCAATGACTCATAAACAAAAATAACAACCTTTAAAAGACTTCAAAGGGTCTTTCAGCAGTTAAACTTAATGCCTGCACAACTCACTGTATACTACAAGAATAACATTTGTATCTATTGTAAACATCAAAATAACCACATGTATGCCAATTCCAAATTCCAATTGGACATCTATCTATCCATCCATCCATCCATCCATCCATCCATCCATCCACTACTAAAACTCTCATCTTGTTTGTTTGTACATATTTTTGTTCTCGAAACTCCGCAAAAACGGTACACGATAGCGTGACAATTTTAGGCCCTCCTTACTCAGCATTGTTCTGCGATGTGCATTAGCCAAGTTTAGTTCAGATTGATGTTATATTTTACAAGTTATTGACATTTAAAACTTAAATTAACTTAAAACAGCACCCCCACTTGCCAGCCGCGCCTGCGCAGTTGGGGGAGGCCCGTCAGCTGTGTCACAATTGAAAATGGCGCCGGTGGCACGGCAGTGATGCAAAATGATGCCATCTCCGCACACATGCGCAGTGGGCCGGTATCCGTGCGTGCGCAGTTGGGGCCTTTGCTGATTTTCATATCGCCATTTTGTTTTCCAATGGGGATCCAACGGCTCCACGGGTAAGTTTCCTTCTATTTTACAAACGGCTCCAAGGGTCCTCTATTCACTTTATTAACTTTTTTTTATTTTTTTAATTTTTTTTAGTTTGCTGCTCTCTCAGTTTGGTTTTATTATTTTTTTTACAATATTTTTTATTAGAAACAAACATATTATAAAGTATAGTAACATATTATAATAGAAAAAAAACTTTTCATATACATCAATCATACATTATTAAAATTGTCAATTGTCGATTAATTCTGCTTCTAGTGTTTTTTTTTAATATAGATAGAAAAAGAGAGATAGAAAGAAAAATGAATTACAAATATCAAAAAAAAAAGAGGTGGAATGAATTACATAATACGTCATTGGAGATAAGTTCGTAGGTTATGAAATATAATTTTACATCTAATCCTGAGTTCAAGCTTCAGTTGGGTTTTCGTGCTGGGCCAATCTATCCCTTCAAATAGCTAATGAATGGAGCCCATATTTTAACAAAAAGTTCTTGTTTGTCTATTAAGACAAGTCTAATTCTTTCTAGATGTAGGGTCTCCGACATTTCCACAATCCACATTTTAATTGTGGGGGTTATAGGGCCTTTCCAAAATTGTAATATTCATTTTTTCCCAGTTATTATACTGTAGTCGAGGAAGTTTCTTTGGCTTGTTGTGAGTGTTAAACTTTGTTCTGATATCCCAAGTATTATTAATTTTGAGTCTGGATCCAATTTAGTATTAACAACCAGAAATTATTTCAAAAATATCAGTCCAGAAATGTTTAATTTTAAACAATTTGCAAACGTATGTGTTAAATTGGCCTCTAGATGCAGGCATTAATCACAGATAGGAGAAATATGTGGGAAAATTCTATTTAGTTTTATTTTGGAGTAATGTAATCTGTGTA
This sequence comes from Malacoraja senta, assembly GCA_038087875.1. Lineage (NCBI taxonomy): Eukaryota > Metazoa > Chordata > Chondrichthyes > Rajiformes > Rajidae > Malacoraja > Malacoraja senta. The sequence continues at coordinate 61,685 of JAXLNO010004951.1, forward strand.
AGACTTTAAATTGTATTAAAGCTTGTCTGGCATTTAACGAGCATTGATGTATATGTTGTAAAATTTCGTCTCAAATGTCTTTCGTTATAGGATGACCTAACTCATTTTCCCATGTGTGTCTGGATTACAAATCACTCCGTATTCTTTATTGTACATTAATTTTACCCTACTTAAATTATTGTACAGAAGTCTGGGGAAATAATTATAAAAATTCGATACACTCATTAACCATGATGCAAAAAAGAGCAATTCGTATTATCCATAATGCTAAGTATCTGGGTCATACGAATCCATTATTTTTAGAGTCAAAATTATTAAAATTAGAAGATTTGGTCACATTCAAAACAGCTCAGATAATGTTTAGGGCCAAAAATAAAAATTTACCTGGAAACATTCAAAAATTATTTAACGAGCGTGTGGGGGGTTACAATTTAAGAGGAATATTTAACTTTAAGAAACAAAAAGTCCGTACGACTAGAAAAACCTTTTGTATTTCGGTTTGTGGAGTAGGAGTGTGGAATAAATTGAACGGGGAATTGAAGCAATGCACAAACATGAATCATTTTAAAATGATATATAAAAAAATAATGCTCAAGGGGTACAGGGATGGAGGGGATGGTTGACAAGTGGGGGTTGATGTTTATCTTGTTTACAATCGTTGATGTTTATCTTGTTACTATTGTTGATGTTTATCTTGTTTACTATTGTTCACTGATGTTGGGTACTTCAAATATGAAGATTGTATGTACATAATAGTTGTATGTATATATGTGTCTGTATGTATTATGGGAAATTGCCTAGGGCAGTACTATTATTAGTAAGGAATTGATTTTTAAATACGATAGAAGTGTTGGGGAAAAGGGGTGAGATTTAATAAGTTATTCTTCTTCTCACTCCTTTTCGAGCTTGTACAGACTCTGAGTTGGACATTGGAACCTTGATTTTGTTCTTCTCATTTGTAAATGTTGATTGCAATGTTCAATTGTTTGATAATTTCGATTTTGTTAATATCAATGTCTTTAATGTCTTTACTTGTTCGGAATAAATAAATAAATAAATAAATAAATAAATATATAGTTCCATCGGTGGTACCTCGTTGTTTAAGAGGGTGTTATAAATATAAGCTATTAATTTTTCTGGTGAGTAAAATGAGTATTCTCGAGCAGATGGGTTTTCAATTCTCCGAACATCCTTAATGTTGGTAGTATTAATATATGAATTTAGAAATTCACTTGACTGAGATTTTAATTTTCTTTGAGTTGATGATCTATCCAAGTAAGCATCCAGTGTATAATTTAAGTCTCCACCGATAATTAAGTTATGTTGTGTACATTCCGGGATAATGTTAAGTATTCTCTTAAAAAACAGGGGGCTATCAAAATTTGGTCCATACACATTAAGGAGAGTCACTTTATTAACTTTGACTTAATTTCTGCCGTCAACGGTACAACTTTGAAAGCGGCAGTTGCGCCTGCGCAGTGCGGGCCCATCAGTCGCGCATGCACAGTTTGGTGGAATATTGCATTCGGGAACGGAACCCAACGGGTCCACACTTGGTCGAGTATATAACTAAAAGTCTCATCTTGTATGTATGTATGTATGTGTGTATGTATGTATGTATGTATGTATGTTCCCGAAATACAGCCAAAACGGTACACAATAGCGCAACAATTTTAGAGGTGCCTTAAGGGCCTGTCCCACTTACGTGTCCTTGGCATGCAAATTACGCGACCTCGTCGTCGCGTTCAGGCGCACGGGCATCGTGTGGCCGCGCGGGGCCGGTCCCACTGAGAAGCGCGGAGGGGTATGTAGTTGTGCGCGACATCGCGCGGGGCTCCGAAATTTTCGCGCGCCAACGGCCTGTCGCGTAACTGACGGCCAAAGTGGGACAGGCCCAAGACCCTGGCGCGACGCAACGTCTCACCTCCAACAGCAGCAGAAGCAGGCAAACAATCGCCGAGCTCGGCCTGGGGCTCACGGCCGTTGCGGTCCAGATCCGCCCCCACTTCTACTCCCAGAGCAGGGCCAAGAAAATTGAAGATAGACACAAAATGCTGGAGTAACTCAGCGGGACCGGCAGCATCTCTGGAGAGAAGCAATGGGTGACGTTTTGGGTCAAGACCCTTCTTTCAGACTGAAGAAGAGTCTCGACACAAAACGTCACCCATTCCTTCTCTCCAGAGATGCTGCCGGTCCCGCTGAGTTACTCCTGCATTTTGTGTCCATCTTCAAATGACGTCACGCACTCCAGACGGCTGTGCAGGCGCTTGAAATCGCGCGCGACCTTCGCGGGACCGTCGCGCCTCAACGCGACCACGAGGTCGTGTAATTAGCATGCCAAGGACACGTAAGTGGGACAGGGGCTTGACTCACCATTTGCCTGCGGTGTGCAGTAGCAAGTTTTGTTCAATTTTACAAAGTATTTCCCATTATAAATTTTAATTCGATTTCTACCCCCCCGGGCCCAGCGGCCGCGCACATGTGCAGTGCACTCCCGGGCAGTCATCCACGCCTGCGCAGTTGGGGGAGGCATCTAGTATCTTATCTATATATTACTAAAACTCTCATCTTGTTTGTTTCAATGCGTGTGTGCATGTCTGCTTGCGTGCCCATTTGATCCCGGAAAATGCCAAAACGATACACGATATGGCTACAATTTTGCACCACCTTACTCACAATTGTCCTGTGGTGTGGTGTCTCAAGTTTCGTTCAGAATGATGTTATATTTTACAAGTTATTCCTACTTTTAGCTTTACAAAACCCCAATTTGAGAAAGATTTCTTCCCTCTGCACTGGCACGTACAGCTATAACATCACAATGGGATTGTAGCCCTGCTCGCTACAATGTTGCTATCCCAGGGCACTGAGTCCTACCAGCCCCAGCAAGCATTTTTTTAAAGTTTAAAATGAGGGTGGGTGAATAAGGGGAAATGAGCAGCCCCTGCGCAATTGGGGGCTATGGGTGGGTGATGGAATATTGCGTTGGGGGAACGGGTTATGTTGGGGGAACGGGTGAGTGGTGGAATATTGCCTTGGGGAACGGGTTGCGTTGGGGGACGAGGCCTCCCGTGGGGGCTATGGATGAGTGGTGGAATATTGCATTGGGGGAATGGGTTGTGTTGGGGGACCAGGCCTCCCGTGTGACAGGGACGGGTCCCACTTGGTCTAGTATATATATATGTAACTAAAAGTCTCATCTTGTATGTATGTATGTATGTTCCTGAAATACAGCCAAATTGGTACACGATAGCGCAATAATTTTAGGGGTGCCTTACTCACCATTTGCCTGCGGTGTGCAGTAACAACCTTTGTTCGATTTTACAAAGTATTTCCCTTTATAAACTTTAATTTACTTTATACCATGAACGGCACTGCGCTCCCACTTGCCGGGCCCGTCAGCCATGCCTGCGCAGTTGGAGGAGGGTTGCGGGGCCCGCTAGCCATATGTTGCAGATGGGGGAAGGTTGACGGGCCCGCCGCCATTTTGAGATCGTCATTTTGACTGACGGCACAACGAGGATCTCTGGCGTCACAACGGGGACCCAACGGGTCCACAGGTCGTCTAGTATACTATAATGAGGAAGACAGTTCCAAGTGCCTGATATTGTGTCAGAAGACTGGATAACATCTACTAACATTGCTAGACAGCATGTGTTCATAGGTTTTTATTTAAATGCATTTGCCTGTAAGCCCTTAATGCAAATCTGTTGTTTCATCTGTCCTAAGAAATTATTTGTTTCTACTCACCTTAGCAAGTACTGATGTTTGAATGCATATTATTTTTTTAAATGAACACTAATGAAGTCTAAATAAAATTGTATTATAAAATGTTATAAAAATAAGTTATTCACCAGCAAATAATTGCCAATGAATAAATGGCAACTAGCACAAAGCAAGAAAATCAATGTTAAAAGTAGTTGCATGGTGTTCTCTTTTTGTAAGTGTAACAGTTACTTCCTGCAATATTTTTTATACTGTTCTTGGTTCAGCATGCTAATCCTATTAATTCTGTTACAGTATTAGCTTTTCTCATGTCTGACCAAGTCCTCCTACTTAATCACCAATGTAATTGATCCCAGTGACTACAGGCCCAGATCATTACATCATAATCAGTTCCATTATTCTCTTTGAAAAATAACCTCAACTGGAAGCCCCATCAAAAGAACTAAATTCTTTCAGTACATATTTTATCACAAGTATATGTTGTCTATAAATTAGATCCACATGGCAAATTAAGATTATTTTAAAATTTTAATATTTACAATTTCACAGTTGCAAAGTTCTGGTGCAATTACATAATTTCAACATAAAATTTGGGTCTGTTGTTATTACCTATATGGGTTCATTAGCACTTGTCATACCACATGTGTTCTTGCAATGTCAATAAAGAGTCAATAGTGTTTTATTGTCATGTGTCCCAGATAGAACAATGAAATTCTTACTTGCTGCAGCACAACAGAATATATAAACATAGTACAATGTAAACAATATGATAAACAAGATAAAAAATAAGTTCAGTGTGTATATATACACACACCTACAAGTACACACACACATATATATATAGCCACATACATATATATATATATATACTATACTAAGTGGGGCCCGTTGGGAGGGCTGGTCCCCTGACGCAATATTCCACCTCTCCACCAATTCCAATATTGATGGCCAGTGAGGGGGCGGGGGGGGGGGGGCAGAGGCTTTCTGGAGTGCTGGTATGGGTGTTGTTGGCTGCAGGGACTACTGGTCTCCAGAGGGCTAGTATGGACATTGTGGGCCAAATGGATTTTTGGGGTGGCAGCTCAGTCCCTCAAGCCTGATGTGCTGGCAGCTCACTCACGGCTGGTGGGCTGGCAGTTGACTCAAGGCTATTCCTTGAAATTCCATTTCAAGCAGAGTGCAAGGCCACCAAATTCAGGTTAAGTTTCCTACCACTTCAAGCAGGGTGCAAGGCCACCGAATTCAAGTGCAGTTTCCAACCACTTCAAGCAGGGTGCAAGACCACCAAATTCAAGTGCAGTTTCTTACCTGTTCGAGCAGGGTGCAAGGCCACAAAATTCAAGTGCAGTTTCATACCACTTCAAGCACGGTGCAAGGCCACCAAATTCAGGTTCAGTTTCCTACCACTTCAAGCAGGGTGCAACGACACCACATTCAAATGCAGTTTCATACAGGGTGCAAGGCCACCACTTTCAAATGCAGTTTCATACCATTTCAAGCAGGGTGAAACCACCATAAAACCACCATAAAACCACACAAAACACCACACTCACAGTTCAGTAGACATTCAGTGTGTTCAGTTGAGTCACAGCTCAGAGTCGTGACCTCTCCCTCCCCCATTATGCAGAGACTGAGCCACACCCACACTTCTGGGTTTTATAATCCCTCCCCATCCCACCAGAAAAGGTGTGGCATTCATGGCATGATTGACAGGAGAGAGATTCTCAACATTTTTTAAACACTAAAAACACTTTTATTTTTCATTGATGGGAAGAATCCTCTGCACCTGATGAGCGGAGGGGGACTGAGTAAGATGGCCAAAAATCACAGCCGTAAGTGGTAGCGTTTTATCTAAAATCAATATAGTGCAAACAGGAAGTTCTCAAGTTAAGACACAACCATTTGCAGTGCCTTCTACTTCAACCCAAAACCCCCAAGCAACCATCTGCGGTGCCTTTTCACTTCCACCCCAAACAACCATTTGCAGTGCCTTTTCACTTCAACCCCAAAATACCCCAAACAACCAATTGCAGTGCCTTTTCACTTCAACCCAAAAACACCCCCAAACAACCATTTGCAGTGCCTTTTCACTTCAACCCAAAAACACCCCCAACCATTTGCAGTGCCTTTTCACTTCAACCAAAAAATACCCCAAACAACCATTTGCAGTGCCTTTTCACTTCAACCCAAAAACACCCCAAACAACCATTTGCAGTGCCTTTTCACTTCAACCCAAAAACACACCAAACAACCATTTGCAGTGCCTTTTCACTTCAACCCAAAAACACACCAAACAACCATTTGCAGTGCCTTTTCACTTCAACCCAAAAACATCCCAAACAACCATTTGCAGTGCCTTTTCACTTCAACCCAAAAACACACCAAACAACCATTTGCAGTGCCTTTTCACTTCAACCCAAAACCCCCAAGCAACCATCTGCAGTGCCTTTTCACTTCCACCCAAAAACACCCCAAACAACCATTTGCAGTGCCTTTTCACTTTAACCCCCAAACACCCCCAAACAACCATTTGCAGTGCCTTTTCACTTCAACCCCAAAATACCCCAAACAACCAATTGCAGTGCCTTTTCACTTCAACCCAAAAACACCCCAAACAACCATTTGCAGTGCCTTTTCACTTCAACCCAAAAACACGCCAAACAACCATTTGCAGTGCCTTTTCACCAACCCAAAACCCCCAAGCAACCATCTGCAGTGCCTTTTCACTTCCACCCAAAAACACCCCAAACAACCATTTGCAGTGCCTTTTCACTTTAACCCCCAAACACCCCCAAACAACCATTTGCAGTGCCTTTTCACTTCAACCCAAAAACATCCCAAACAACCATTTGCAGTGCCTTTTCACTTCAACCCCAAAACACCCCAAACAACCATTTGCAGTGCCTTTTCACTTCAACCCCAAAATACCCCAAACAGCCATTTGCAGTGCCTTTTCACTTCAACCCCAAAACACCCCAAACAACCATTTGCAGTGCCTTTTCACTTCAACCCAAAAACACCCCAAACAACCTTTTGCAGTGCCTTTTCACTTCAACCCAACCATATTTTCAATTTCAAACCACATTAAGGGCACTCACAGTTGAGTAGCCATGTGTTCAGTGTCATTCAGAGCTCAGAGAGACCCTCTCGTTTCCTCCATCTTGCAGAGACTGAGTGAGGCACGCCACTTCCGGGTTTTATGGTCCCTTCCCCCTCCCACCAGCAGGGGCAGCAGAGAGAATGGCAAAACATTTTAAAACATTAATATCTCTCTGATTTTTCATCGATGGGAAAACTCCTCTGGTCCAGTCTGGCGGAGGGGGGCTCTGAACGAGTTGGCCAAAAATGACGACCGTAAGTGGCGGCGTTCTCTCGGAAATCACATCGCAGTAAGTCAAAAGCGGTCAAGATCTTACTTTTAGTAATATAAGATATACACACACACACACACACACACACACACACACACACACACACACACACACACACACACACACACACACACACACACACACACACACACACACACACACATATATATATATATATACTCAAAAAACAAACAATAGTAGTACAATAATAATAATAATAATAGTCTATTGAAGTTGAATTGAATTGAATTGAATACGTTTATTGGCCAAGTATTCACATACAAGGAATTTGCCTTGGTGCTCTGCCCGTAAGTGACAACATGACATACAGTGACAGTTAAGAATGATACATAAAACATTAAACATTAATAATAAAACATTATTGATTAAACATGTGAATTAAATAAAATACCAGAGCAAAGGAGGCTACAGATTTTTGGTTATTGAGTAGAACTACTTCTCGTGGAAAAAAGCTGTTTTTATGTCTGGCTGTGGCAGCTTTGACAGTCCGGAGTCGCCTTCCAGAGGGAAGTGATTCAAAGAGCTTGTGGCTAGGGTGAGAGGGGTCAGAGATGATCTTACCCACTCGCTTCCTGGCCCTTGCAGTGTACAGTTCGTCAATGGAGGGAAGGTTGCAGCCAATAACCTTCTCAGCTGATCGGACGATTCGTTGCAGCCTCCGGGTGTCGTGCTTGGTGGCTGAGCCAAACCAGACCATGATGGAGAAGGTGAGGACAGACACTACGATGGCCGTATAGAATTGGACCATCATTGCCTGTGGCAGATTGTGCTTCCTCAGCTGCCGCAGGAAGTACATCCTCTGTTGTGCCTTTTTGACTGTGGGGTCGATGGTAGCCCCCCACCTAAGGTCCTTGGAGATGATGGTTACCAGGAACTTAAAAGACTCCACAGATGTGACTGTGGGATTGTTGATGGTGAGTGGGGTGAGGGGAGGGGCAGCTCTCCTAAAGTCTACAATCAATTGCACTGTCTTAAGAGCATTGAGCTCCAGGTTGTTGCGATGGCACCAGGACACCAGCTGTGTCACTTCCTGTCTGTAGGCAGATTCCTCCCCATCCTGGATCAGACCAATCAGGGTTGTGCCGTTCGCAAACTTGAGAAGCTTGACAGAGGAGTCAATGGAGGTGCAGTCATTGGTGTAGAGAGAGTAGAGGAGAGGGGAGAGTACGCAGCCTTGCGGTGCTCCTATGCTGAGGGTTTGCGGATCCGAGATGTGCTTTCCCAGCCTCACATGCAGCTTCCTGTCTGTGAAGAAGCTGGTGATCCACCGACAGAGGGGTTCAGGCATAGTCAACTCAGAAAGTTCGGAGTGTAGTAGCTCTGGCACAATGGTGTTGAATGCAGAGCTAAAATCAACAAACAAAATCCACGCAGAGGTCCCCTGGCGGTCTAGGTGCTGGAGGATGAAGTGCAGGCCCAGGTTGACCGCGTTATCCACAGATCTATTGGCCCGATATGCAAACTGCAGAGGGTCCAGCAGGGGGTTCGTGATATTTTTCAGTTTGGCCAGCACAAGCCTTTCAAGGGTCTTCATGACTACAGAGGTCAGTGCGACAGGCCTGTGGTCATTAAGACCAGTAATTCTTGCCTTTTTGGGTACAGGGACAATTGTGGAGACTTTGAAGGAGGCAGGGACAGTACAGGTTTGCAAGGACTGGTTGAAAATGTCTGTTGTTCGGCACAGAGCTTGAGAGTAGAGGGGGAAACATTGTCCGGTCTTGGAGATTTCCGGCTTTTCTCTCTTCTGAAAAGCCTCTCAACCTCCTCTATTTTTCAGAGCTGTGACTCACATTGCTCAATATCTGCTGGAATAAAAAAAAGGCTGGAGTGTTACCATGATATCTTACCCTGACTGGGACTGAATGTCTGCACCAACCAAGCAGATGGTGAGACAAGCTTGACATAAATTCTTAAGCTGCTTCGTTTTGTGATGAGTGAAAATAGGCAGCGATAGTCAATTATTTCATAGGCTTCAGTCTTATTTTGTATAATAACACAAAGTACTGAGCACATTGTAGTTTGTAAAATCAGTGGATTCTCTTGCCCAAATTAAACAAATTAATTTCTAACAATTCACTGCACCGATCTTTATTGCTGCCTCCTGCTAAGCTTCAATGCTTTGGAGCTTTGACTTTAACAAATTAGCTGGCTGCATGATGTATTTAAATTCTAACCCTCTGTGCCCCTGTTCTTCTGTCCTATTTCTGTCAGGCTGCACAACTATAAAAAGTAGTCAAAGACTTTTCAGTTTAATGATTGCAAGATGATTTACAAATGCTGTGTTACACTAATGAAAGGCTTATTTAGTTTCTGAGAAGATGTAATCATGACAAACTTAACTATCCATCATTTTCAGTTCTTTTTCAAAAAGGGTAGCATTTGAAGCAGACTGCATATATGTTTTGAAAATGCTGTAGCCAGTTGGAGTGAAACGATGGGTAATTCTGTCAATTAAGCTTCATGCCCATAGTGCTATAGGTGTCTGCGATTGATTTAATGTACACAAATTATATGTAACCACCCTCCATGCTCTGCACTTTTCAAGGGAAATTGCCTTGCTCTTGTCCGACAAGGTTGTAGCAACTTTTTTCCACTCCTCTTTACTACTTGTAGATTGGTTACTCCACACTAACCAATTGTAGTGCTTATTAGTAGAAGCTCCGCCTACTATACGGTTTATATTATCAGAACTCAGCTAATGCTGTCAGTCAAATAGTCGCTACACAAGCTATAACAACATGCTGAAGTGTACTATAAGTGATCTTTAATAAAACCAAGTTTTACCATGTTGTGCGAATGACTGGGTCATTTACATGGTGTCAGAAGTGGGATGCATCACATGTGAGTGTCACTGGCAACTTTAAAGCAAAGTAGGTGAGGGTTGGAGCACTGGCCAGTTTCAACTTGAGGATTTCGAAAGCTCTTTGTTGCTGTGGGTACGAGGACCAGGCAGTGTCCTTGTGAGTCAGTTCCCACAGGGGGGTAGATATATCGCTGAGGTTGGGAATGAATTTCCCCAGGTAGTTGACCATTCCCAGGAATCTCTGTAAACACATAACGTCAGTGGGAACTGGCATCTCATTGATGGAAGTGGTCTTGGATGGGTCCGGTCTGAGACCATCACTGGTGAAAACGTGGCTGACATAGTTGACCTGTGACACAAAATCGGCATTTTAGAGGGTTGAGCTTGAGATGGATGTCTTTGGCACGGTCTAGTACTTTTTTTAGATTGGCATCATGTTCAGCCATGTCGTGTCCGGCAATGAGAATGTCATAGACAATGATGGCGCACGGGTACCCCGCAAATAATTGTTCCATTGTGCGCTGGAAAACCTCGCTTGCAGAGTTGATGCTGAAGGGCATTCTCAGGAATTTGTAGTGGCCAAAGGGGGTGCCCTGCACATCTCCTATCTGATAACGGCAGTCAGTTCACCAGTCAGTGTTTCCAAAACTTTTCTCAACTTAAGGAACATCGCCCGCGACCCAATACTGGGGTCTCCAGCCCAACGCCTGATGTCTCGTCAAACCCGTGCTGCCCTGCCCGTGCCCCAGCAGCTGCTGCAGCCACAGGTCTGTTCACCTCCCCTTGTACAGAAACAACTCCATTCAACAACCATATATACGCCCCTGTATGCCGTTTGGGTCACATTCTCAGCCCTGCCAAGGAACCGCGCCTACCGACGGGGGCCTTTACAGACGCAACCGTCAACATCTCCTTCCTGTGAAGGAACCATGTCCTGCAGTTTCGTATCCAGAGGTCACGTGTCTGATGTACCCTGCTACTGTCAGACTGACTCCTCCCTCACGCTCAGCTGCTGGAGAGCAACCACTGACCGTGCCCCCTACGGCCTCACCACAACATTCGGCGCCCCGCTGGCCGGCTTTGCCGCCTTCACCCTGCGGGACTCCGGCACCGTCCCCGGTTACTTCCCCGGTGAAGGGAGGAGATGCGGATCTATACCGCATGCGTGCGGGACTGGTCTGTAGATATGGTGATTTTGTGTAACCATATATACGTCCCTGTATGCGTTATTAGAGTTTTGTATTATTTGTATGTTTGTATGTAGATGTATTATTTAGCCATCACGTATTAGTATGTTTCTGCTTATAGGCTTGTATTTAGTTGTGCTTCATTTCATTTCTACAAGGAAAGATGTAGATTGGTTACTCCACACTAACCAATTGTAGTGCTTATTAGTAGAAGGTCTGCCTACTATACGGTTTATATTATCAGAACTCAGGTCATGCTGTCAGTCGAATAGTCGCTACACAAGCTATAACAACATGCTGAAGTGTACAGTTCCAGCTGCTACGGTCAGGCAAACGCCTCCGTTGCATGCTGTGAAAACGGAGAGGATGAGAAGGAGTTTCTTCCCAGAGGCCATTAGGACTGTAAACTCCTATCTCACCATGGACTAACTTTACTGTACCAATTTACTGTTGTGTGATGTCTTTTTAAAATTGCTGGGTTTTCTTTTTTTTTCCTCCCACAAATATGTAATATGTGAATATGTGATTCTGTTCCATTCTGTTTTGTAGTTTTTGCACAAATCCGCAAGCATTGCCACTTTTCATTTCACTGCACATCTCGTATGTGTATGTGACGAATAAACCTGACTTGACTTGACTGTAAGTGACCTTTAATAAAACTATGTTGTACCATGTTGTGCAAACGACTGGGTCATTTACACTACCTCTACTACAATATGGACTGTTTGCTGTTAAACCTATGTCTACTGACCCTCCAACTATTTGTGTTATGAATAGAATGTTGTTTAAGGTTAACTTCTTTTAAAAATAATTTCTAAAAATAATGGTTAAACAATCCTGAAATACGGCACGAAGCATACCAATCCAAACATAAGTAAATATCATGCAAAGATTTATGAATTCTATCTCACCGGTTTGGATACAATCAATGCCAAACGGCACACAGAAAAGTTTGCTGTCTAGAACTCTGCAGAGGAATTAAAAATATTGTAATAGCAATTTCTTAACTTTTCAAAGTCCAACTTTTAATTGTCATTACTACTCGGGATGTGGTGGAGATATAGTTTACGCACTCACCGATAGCAAAAACGAATCTTCCAGTTGTTGTTTCTTGATTAATTGGTCTTTTATTGAAGTAATACAAAACAAAGAAAGAATTCAGAACTTTTCTTCCATGTGGCATCTCGTGAACATGAACGTGAACGTGGTAAAAACTGGTGACCTCACCATCCCTTGAGGGAAACTAAAACTCCCAATCTCTGAGTCTGCGCTAGCCTCCTAAAAATGTAGACACCCCCTTCAACGTATATAATCCCACCCACAAGCTAGGAAAAAGATACAGAAATACTAACAATAACTAACTTAAGCATAAATGTCTCCTACAAATATTATGTGATCCCTATGTTTAAATATTAACTGCAGAATTTGGTTCTTCAACTTTGTTTAATCAAAATGAGCGATCATAATTGTGAAGCTGTCACCTGTTCAAAATTATAATCAGGCCATAGAGTCAAACAGTACAGAGACAGGCCATTCGGGCCAAGATGACCCCTCTTAGCTAGTTCAATTTTCCTGTGTTTCGCCCATATCCCTCTAAACCTTTCCTACCCATGTATTTGTCCAAATGTTTTCTAAATGTTGTTATAGTACCTGCTTCAACCACCTCATCTAGCAGCTCTTTCCATATACCAACCACAATCTGAATGGAAAGGGTTCCCCTCAGATTACCATTAACTTATTCTTCTGATCTCTGAAAATGTCTTGCTCATCGTGACCAACTATGTGTGTGGTAGCTCATGTGATAAGTTTTGCAGAACGGAATCAGAAGCAGTCAAATAACAGAGTGTGTCTTCTGTAAATCTTCTAAACAATAATGATCTTGTTTATTTCAGCTTTCAACTGAAATATTACTGATGCCTATATCATCCCCAAAATAAAAATAATCCTAGCAATATCTGCATTAAAGAAAAGAGCACATTTAAAGCACAAAGCAATGTTTGATAAAAAAGTTAGCAGATAATTCTGTTTGCTATATTAAATATTGATTATATGTTTGAAGTTTCTTCAGATAACATAGATTGAAACAAAAAGAGCACTTTTACAATCACCCAATGTTATTCACAGCTAGCAAGATACTTTTAGTTAGCACATTGTCAGTTCCGTAATGCAGAAGCATGGCATCCAATTTGTACATAGTAAAGATGCCGCAAACAGCACTGTGACAGTGATCTGATAATCTGTTTTAGTCTTAATGATTGAGGAATAAATATTGGCCAGGTGATCATAACTTCTTTGTTCTTTTTCAAAATATAGCTACTTGATCATTAATGTGCACATGAAAATTCAGAAGAAGACTGTTTACCTGTCATCTAAAACTTAACGCTCCATCAGTTTCACGCATTGTATTGGCCTAGAGTTTCTAGAACATTTCTTAATTTGGCTCTGCACCCATAACCTTCCAACATACAGGCAACAATTCTCCACTGAACCATGACTAACAGTTAAGGGACCTAGAATCACACAGCATCGACAAATGGTCTGAACTTTGCTAGTAATTCCAGACTGTACTGTCAATATTTACCATGTAGAGCAAAACTCCAATGATCAATAATCCAATGGTTTAGAAACCCCAATAGTCCGGCACCTGACTCAGTTATTAGTCTAGAACATATTAACAAGCTAAGAATCACTGGCTATATTTCTTGTTCCCTTTAAGATCACTGGGACACATTTTCCCGCTCCCCATAAATGCACCAAATACTCTGAAGAATTTATATTACTGAGTAATATTAACAAAATGAAAGAAAATGTGTTTGTGTATTAATAAGACTAACAGCAATAGTCCAGAAATCTGCTTGTCAGCACTGTCGAAGTTCTGGGGGTGCTGAATGATTGGGGTTTTGCTGGCAAGTTTGGGACACAAAAAGAATACTTAGGTTTCAAACTCACTAGCCAAACTCCAAAGTTGAATTCCAGGTTGCATTGGACTCCATGTGCTTTCTAATGAAGGAGTAGGTGTTTGCTGGACTTCCTCAACACTGACTGGGGATCCATTCTCAAATCCTGCACTCTGCGTGGGTGCAATTCCCTTGAATAGCAAGAAATCACTGCAAAAAAAAAAAAAAAAGATTAAATCACTAATTAAATATTCGTATTTGCTTTAATGTTTGCAGTAAAATAATGTATTTTGAAGTGCGGTGTTAATAATAGAAGAAAAAAAATTCTGCCTTTCTTCTGGTTAATGAATGTCACAAGAAAATGAAAAATATTGACATATTTACTTTGGCATCTACCATAGTTTATCATATGAGTATTATGGGTAGGGCTAAATCTGCAACCTCCCATATCACACCACTTGCTTTAGGACATTTTCAGCCAATCAGTTCAGGTAAGTTCATACTCAGTTTTGGTATTAGATTTATTATTGTCACGTGTACCAAGGTATGGTGTAAAGCTGTGTTTTGCATTCTATCCAAACAGATCAGATATGCTATACATAATTACAACCAAGTCAAACTGAAATACAATAGATAGAGCAAAAGAATAGATACAAAGTGTAGAATATAGTTCTCAGCAATGTAGGGCACAGGAACATAGAACAGTACTGCACAAGAGCAGACCATACGGCCCACAAGGTTTGTGCCAAGACTAACTCTTATCTGCCTGCACATAATCCATATCCTTCCATTCCCTGCATATCCTTATCCAAAAGTCTCTTAAATGCCCAAACCACCTGCCCTTGTATCTCCCCAACCCCCCCCCCCCCCCCCGAGGCAGTGCATTCCAGGCACTCACCATCTTCTGAATACAAAAATTCCCAGCACATCTCCTTTAAACCTTGCCCTTCCCACCCTAAATCTATGCCCTCCAGCATTTTATTTTTCCATCCTGGGAAAAGGTTCTGACTGTCTATCCATCTATCTCTCTCATAATTGTATATACTTTTAACAGATCTCCCCACAATCTCCGGCGTTCCAGAGAAAACAATCCCAGTCTGTCCAACCTTCCCTGTAGTTAATTCCCCTTATTGCATGCATCATGCTGGTAAACCTCCTCTGCACCTTCCATAAAGCCATCACATCCTCCCTGTAGTGGGATGACCGGAGCTGCACACAATACTCCAAATGTAGCCTAACCAAAGTCCTATAAAGTTGCATCATGACTTCCTTACTCTTATACTCAATGCTCCAACTTATGAAAGCAAGCATACCATATGCCTTCTTTACCACTCCATCTACTTGTGTTGGCATTGCCAAAGGACATGCCATTAATTGTATATTTTCTCCTTACATTTGACCTCCTAAAGTGCGACATCTTATACTTCCTCGGATTAAACTCCATCTGCCATTTCTTTGCCCATTTCTTTAGCGGATCTACGTTTTCTGTGACAGCCTTCCTCACAGTCCACAACCCCGGCAATCTTTTTACCATCTGCAAACTTACTAAGCATGTACGTTTGAAACCGTCATTTATATACATCACAAACAGCAGAGGTCCAAGCACAAATCCCTGCAGAATTGCACTGGGCACAGACCTCCAACCTGCATATTGTCCTTTCACCATAACCCTCTGTCTTCTATCAGTAAACCAGTTCTGAATCCATACCACTAAGTCACTGTTAATCCTGTGCATCTTAATCTTTTGAATCAGCCTCCCATGGTAGATTGTAGCCCATCAGTTCCATAGACCAAGTCCAATGTCTTTAATGGGGTAGAGGTAAATGCTTGGTACACTATCCAATGGAAGGACTGTTCAGAAGCCTGATAACAGAGTCTGTTCCTGAGTCTGAGGATTGCGCTTTCAAGCTTCTGTGCCTTCTGCCAGACGGGAGCACAGGAAAGAAGGAATGATCAGGGTGGGACGTATTTGATTATGTTGACTGTTTTTTCAAGGTTGCATGAATAGCAAATGGAGTCAATGGTGGGAAGTCGTGTTTGTGTAATGACTGGGCTAAATCTACAATTCTCTGCAATTTCTTGTGGTCTGTTCTGTTCTGTTCCCAAACCAAGTTGTGATGCAACCCAACAGTATGCTTTCTATGGTGCATCCGCAGAAGTTTGCAAGAGTCACTGAAGACATATCAAATTTCCTCAGTTTCCTCAAGCAGTGAAGACATTGGTGTGCTGATTGGGGCATGTACTCCACCATGCTTCCTAAAGTCAACAACTAGCTCCTTCATTTTGCTGACATAGAAATTAGTGTCATGACACCATGTCACTAAATTCTCTAACTCCTTCCTGTATTGCGACTCATCAATGTTCATGATTCAGTCCAACATAGTGGTGTCATCAACAAATGTAGATGGTATTAGATCCTAATTTGGCCGTACATTCACAAGTATATAATGAGCATAGAAGATAGAGTATAAAGGGAGTATAGACTGAGTAAGCATGTGTGCAGGGCACCACTATTGAGAATTATTGTGGAGGAGGTTCTGTCACCTATCCTCAGTGATTGAGGTCTGTGGGTCAGAAAGTCAAGGATCCCGTGACCGAGGGGAGAATCGATTCCTAGGTCCAAGAGTTTGGAGATGAATTTGAATGGGATTAGTGTTGAAGGCAGAGCTATAGTCGATAAATAGGAGTCTAACATAAGAGTCCTTGTTGTGTAGGTGTTCCGGAGATAAGTTTAGGGCGAGAGAGATGGCACCTGCTCAGGACCTGTGGCTACAGTAAGCAAACTGCAGTGGATCAAGGCTGGCTGGGGGCTGGAGTTAATATGTGCTATCACCAGTCTCTATAGAGAACTAGACCAGGTAGTTGTCCCATTTCACAAAATCCAGGGCAACATTATTTTTCATTGTATATTTAGTTTTGCGTAAAATGCGTATGTGCCAGTTTCTTCTGTTTCTCAAGAGAACTAACAATATTGTTTTCAAGACAAGACATACAAAAATCTTTCATGAGGGTGCATAAAACATTCCATAAATTATCAGCTTATCAAAGAGTTGAACAGCTTTTTATATTGCTCCAGACTTTCTCATTCAATTTATTTTAATTTCTGTTGGACGTACTAGAGTGATCAGGGTTATATTTAGGAGTAACCTTACAGATAATTTCATTCTAAAAAAGAACTCATATTTCAAAGGTAGGTCTTAGAAAGTAGGTCAGCAAGATGGCATTTAACGCTATTCATTTTAATCAGACATCTACGCATTAGTTGGTTCCAATGACTGAAACAACTGCTATTACTTTGCAGCATTCCTCATTTTGAACCATTTTTAGAGCAGAATTAAATCAGATCTCCTGTGAATCTTATCGGATGCATTTATTAAGAGAGGAAAAAAACAGTGACATTTAAGTGTTTATTCCAGGGTATAATTATTGTCAGTTATTAACTACATTATATATGAGCTGTATGTAATGGTATAACTAGCATAACTGATAATTTGTTGTATTACTTTTTATTGTATGTTTATTTGTTGTGTTGATGCATTAATATGCATGCAAGTAGAATTTAATTGTTCCTTGCCCAGTGTATATGACAATTAGACTCTCCTGACAGTTTTGGTTTATCTTATCACTTGCACTTAGATATAGTGAAAAACTTTGTTTTCTGTGCTACCCAGACAAATCTTGAGTACATGAGTACAATCATATGATATTTGAGTACAAGATGTAGTGCAAAAAGGAGAAAGAAAGCAGAGTACACAAAAGCTTGTTACAGCTACAGAGAAAGTACAGACAAAAAAAGTGCAAAGACTGCAACAATGTAGATTGGGAGATCTGGAATACATCCTTAGCATATGAGATGTCTATTTGGGAGTCTGATATCAGTAGGGAAGAGGCTGTTCTTGTAAATGGAGTTAATGCAGAATTTGGATTCAGTCAAAGTGTTCTATTTACAGTGTTAATGGAGTGTAGTGAAGGGTTAAGAATACAGCCTTGCAGCAGCAGTGTTGAGAATTATTGTGGAGGATGTTTGGTTAACTATCTTTACTGAGTGTGGTCTATGGGTCAGGAAGTCAAGGATCCAGTTGCTGAGGGGGGTGCTGAAACCTGAATTAACGTGTTTGGAGATGAGTTTGGTTGGGATGGTGGTGTTGAGGGCAGAGCTATAGTCAATAAATAGGAATCTGATGTAGATGTCCTTGTTGTCCAGATAGAAACATAGAAAATAGGTGCAGGAGTAGGCCATTCGGCCCTTCGAGCCTGCACCGCCATTCAATATGATCATGGCTGATCATCCAACTCAGTATCCTGTACCTGCCTTCTCTCCATACCCCCTGATCCCTTTAGCCACATCTAACTCCCTCTTAAATATAGCCAATGAACTGGCCTCAACTACCTTCTGTGGCAGAGAATTCCACAGATTCACCACTCTCTGTGTGAAAAATGATTTTCTCATCTCGGTCCTAAAAGACTTCCCCCTTATCCTTAAACTGTGACCCCTTGTTCTGGACTTCCCCAACATCGGGAACAATCTTCCTGCATCTAGAATGTCCAACCCCTTAAGAATCTTGTAAGTTTCTATAAGATCCCCCCTCAATCTTCTAAATTCTAGCGAGTACAAGCCGAGTCTATCCAGTCTTTCTTCATATGAAAGTCCTGCCATCCCAGGAATCAGTCTGGTGAACCTTCTCTGTACTCCCTCTATCACAAGAATGTCTTTCCTCAGATTCGGTGACCAAAACTGTACGCAATACTCCAGGTGTGGCCTCACCAAGACCCTGCACAACTGCAGTAGAACCTCCCTGCTCTTATACTCAAATCTTTTTGGTATGAATGCTAACATACCATTCGCTTTCTTCACTGCCTGCTGCATCTGCATGCCTACTTTCAATGATTGGTGTACCATGACACTCAGATCTCGTTGCATCTCCCCTTTTCCTAATCGGCCACCATTCAGATAATAGTCTACTTTCCTGTTTTTGCCACCAAAGTGGATAACCTCACATTTATCCACATTATACTGCATCTGCCATGCATTTGCCCACTCACCCAACCTATCTAAGTCACCTTGCAGCCTCCTAGCATCCTCCTCACAGCTAACACTGCCCCCCAGCTTCGTGTCATCCGCAAACTTGGAGATGTTGCATTCAATCCCCTCATCCAGATCATTAATATATATTGTAAATAGCTGGGGTCCCAGCACTGAGCCTTGCGGTACCCCACTAGTCACTGCCTGCCATTCTGTTCCGGAGATGAGTGTAAGACCAGGGAGATGGCATCTACTATGGGCTTTTTGAGACTGTAGACAAATTGGAGCCAATCTAGATTCTCTGTGGGGCTGGAGTTGATGTATGTTATGACCAGTCACTCAAAGCACTTCATGATGATGGAAGTCATTAAGGCATGTTATCCTTTCGTTACTCTGGCACTGTAATGTCAGTGGTGTTCAGACTGTTTAGGGAGGTTAAAGATGTTAGTAAATACTCCTGCTAGTCGGCTTGCGCATGTTCTGAGGACATGGCTGGGTCCTCCATCTGGGCCTGTCACTTTCCATGGGTTCACTTTCAGGATGGCCGATCTGACATTTGCAACAGTGACTGTGGAAACAGATGCACCCAAGGCAGATGCTGTTCCACTGACCTTCTGTTCAAAATGAATATAGAACGCATTGAGCTTGTTGGGAGAAATGCATTGTAGGCAGCGATAATGCCCAACTTCACTTTATAACCTATAATAGGATACACGCCTTACAGATATTGACATATATCTATGTGGTTAGTCTGGAACTCTGGCTTGGTCCGGAATTGTCACTTGGTGTCGCTGATGAAGGTCAGACCTAGATTTCCTGTACAGGTCAGGATCATCTGACTTAAACATCACACACTTGGATTTTACCAGAGTGGATCACACAGTTCAACCATGGTTTATCATTGGGGAACACTCAGGGTGACTTCATTGACACGCAGTCCTCCATATACTTACCGATGAAGTCTATGACGGCAGTGGCATACTCATTTGGGTTAGGCACAGAGTGCTAGAATATAGACCAGTTCACCAACTCCAAGCAGTCTCATAGGATCTCATGTGTTTCCTCAGACCAATGTTGGTCTTTCTATACTGGATCCTCACTTTTCACCTTTTTGTACTGAATCCTCACTTTTCACTTCTGCTTATAATCAAGGAGTAAGCGCACATTACCCACATGCGCCAAAACACATGTGGGTAATGAAGTGGTAGGAGTGTCTGATTGCTGTGATTGAGGGCATGTAATTTATTTTCAACTTGAAATATGCCTCCATCTGCCCTACGTTAAAAAAAAAAAATTCCAGTACTTAAGAATAAAAGGAATAAAAAAGGATTTTGCCATGGAACCTGCAGAGGATTCCTGCATTATGGATTCCTGAAGTGGTCTTTCTATTTCCCCATTACCACCAAGTAACTCCACCTGTATTGCCATTTCCCCTTTATTCACTGTCAATCTCAACCTCTCAAACAGTCTCATCAAAGAGAGGAAAGACAAAGATGAAGCAAGCTGTACTATCTGTGGTCCTTGGGGACAAATATTTAGGTCCATATGTCTCATAAAACCACATGTACTGTAATTGGTAGATCATTATAGGTATAATGCCTGCATTATTTATTGAAGCATAGATTAATAAATGGAATATTGCAATATTTGTGAAAAATATACCATTAATTACATGAATTGTTGTATGATGCATTACTCACACACATTTTATATTTGTCAATTATTTGCTCTTTTAACCTTTTTTTCTTTCTTTACACATCTCCGTTGTCCGATTTCCATTATACTGAGTACTATGATTCATTTTCTTCCATTCGGATTTACACCAGCTTGGCTCAATTTCAATTGAATCAGAAAGTCAGGACTCGTGATATGCAAATTAACACATCATGCAGTTCTCAGCGAGTAATGCATTCTTGGGTATTCATTCCTTCATTTGAAATAATTATATGAAAGATATTTTGCATTCTATTTTACCATTTTGGTTTATACTAATTTGATGGGAACCCCTTTAATTTCATTTCCTAAACTATTTAAAAAAGATGAATACTTATTTATTGTATTGCTTTTTGTGGATATTTGCTAATCAATACTGGTTTATCAAAAAGATAAGTGCTTCAAAACTAATATGAGGTAGTAAGGCCTCACATAAGTGCAATTTCCCACTATTTCAGAGGTTGTTTCGATAATGTTTCAGTGTGTTGAGGTACCTGCCATAGGCAATCCAAGTCTCAGTGGCCACCTGGGAGATCATGAATTCAGGTTTTAAGTTTTGATCTTCGAACAATCTTTTCCCCACAGGTTCTGGTGGTGTGTTAAAAGCAATGGTGAATTTCATCAACATTTGCCTTTGCAAGGAGGGGGCTCCTGAGGTAGAGAAATTGTCTTCTTTTCCAGGTTCTTGTCATGAACCAATCATAGAATCATACAACATGGAAACCGGCCCATTGGCCCAATTCATTCATGCCAATCAAGATGCTCCGTCTATTCCCATTTGCCTGCATTTGTTCCACATTCCTCTAAACCTGTACCTGTCCATGTGTTTTTAAAATGTTGTAATTGTACCTACCACAACTACCTCCTCTAACAACTCATTCCACATACCCACGACCCTCTGAGTGAAAGATTTTCCCTCAGGTTCCTTTTATATCTTTCCCATCTCCCCTTAAACTTATGTCCTCTGGCTCTTGGTTCCTCTACCCTGGGTAAAAGACTCTGTGAATTCATCTTTACTGTCAGAGTGCAGTGTTACATACAGCAGAAGCAGATTGATACAACATCTTAGTCTTGCAATGTCCATTCTCTGTGCATCAAGAGGTGCTGTGGACCATCAGCAGTACCAGAAATATACAACTTCTTGCCCTGCATACCCCTCATTCTACCGTTAATATTAAACCAGGAGATCAAATCTGGTTTAAAGAGGAATGCAGCAGGATATCTCAGGAGCAGCATCAGGCATACCTTAAAGCTAACAGAAAATGCTGGAAACTCCCAGCAAGTCAGGCAACATTGGAAAGTGAAATGGTTAATGTTTCAGTCTGGGACCTTTTGTCAGAACTCTAAAAAGGATGAGATACCTCTCTGGAGAAGCTGTAATACAAAACTACCTGAAAGTTAAACAACAAAAACAGCATGCGATTGACACGGCTAAGCAATCTCACAAACAACATCTGTTGACGAAGAGTCCCAACCCAAAACCTCACCTGTCCATTTCCTCCACAGATGCTACATGACCTACTGAGTTCCCCCAGCCCTTTAGATCAGATCAAAACTTTGCAGTCTTACCATATCCCATCCCTTACTGGTGGATGACAATTAAACAGTTGATTGTAGTAGGAGGCTTCCAGGGCATTCCAATCTTCACTGATGATGAGCTTAGCATGTGAATGATAACTAACAAGCTGAAAATTTGCAACTAATTTCAGCCAGGTGCAAAACAGAGGATCCATTTTAGCCTCTGCCGATGATACTCGCCAAGATGCCAGTCACCAGCCAATTATATTCACTCCACATGATACCAAATGACTAAGAATACTGGATGCACCATAAAGGTTATGGTGCCAGACAATATTTTTGCTATAGTATTGAAGAGTGGTGTTCTGAAATTTGATGCTACCAGCCAAGCTGTTACAGTACAGTTACAAAGTCAGCATCTATCTAACATCTATGTGGAAAATTATCCAAATATGTCTTCTTCAATACAACTAATTACTGTCCAATCTACTCTCAATCATCAGCAAAGTGATGAAAGCTGTAATCTTCTCACCACGCTACAGGAAGGATGTGATAGCATTAGAAAGAGTGCAGATGAGATTCACCAGGATGTTGTCTGGAATGGATGTTTTTCTTATAGAGATCGATTAAGATGAGTTTATTCTCACTGTTATGTATAAGGCCAAATGGTGATTTTCTTGAGATATATAAAATGATGAGGGGGCGTATTGAGAATCTTTTTCCAAAGGTGGAGAAAGAGAGCATATGTTTAAGGTAACAGGGGAGAAATTTAAAGGAGAACTTATTTTCCTCGTAGGCTGCGGTGATGTGTTCAATGAATTTAATCGTCAATATCTACCTTTGCGAGGGGATGGCTCCTGATGCGCAGAAATTGTCTCTTTTCTAGGACCATGAATCTTTATAATCATAGTATAGTGTTATAATAATAATAATAATAGATTTTATTTATGTAGCGCTTTTCAGGACTCAAAGTCGCTTTACAGCAGGAGCAGATTGCTACAGCATCTTAGTCTTGCAAGGACACCTGGTAAAACTCGAGAATGGACATCAAAGTGAAAACACAGTCACACCTTGCACAAAAGAAGATCCCAGCGCCAGGGATATCGTGAGTTTCTCAAGGCAATGGCATAAGCTTAAGCAACTCTATCATCACTTGAATTTTCTATCATTGACATGTGGAAAATTCTTGGAGGGCTCAACAAGGTAGATGTAGAGGCGAAGCTCCCCCTGGCTAATGGAGTGGTGCAGTTATAAAACATGCGTAAGCCATTTATAGCGGAGAAGATAAATTTCTCCACTCAAAAGTTGGTAAACCTTTGGTATTCTTTATCCTGGAGTGTTGTGGAGGTTCAGTCATTGATTGCATTCAAAATAAAAGTTGGAGAATTCCTATATATTAAAGGAATTGTGAGATTTGGGTGTAGAACAAATCAATGATGATGGGTAATCACCCATGATCCTGATAACGACAACAAGGCTTGAGGGGATGAATGACCTACTCCTGGTCTTATTTCTTATGTAATATAATTTGCCAATATAATCAGGCTATATTTGCAATTTCACTAATAGTTTTGCATGTTTTATTGATTTGGAGTCCACTAACAGCATAACTCAATTAAATCAATTCAGGTCGATTACAAACTGAAGAATGGATCACTTTCCTTTTTCATCGCACAGAAGCTATCTGACATCGTGAAAGTGTCCAACATGTTCTGCTTTTAAAAATAACCTGCACATCATAATTAGGTCATCAATACTCAAGGGAGGTGGCACAAAAATTCAATAGCTCCTCCATCCCTCAAGAAAAATATACACAAGCTCACTGACTAAATTCCAAGTTTTCAAGTGTAATCCTGTCATGATGACTGATACTTTATGTTAGTTAATATGTTAAAGCCAAAATATGTGCCGTGATTTATGAGCATTAATTTACTATGGCCGTGGATCTTCATGTTTTGTAACCTTTCAAAACGAAGATGTCACGGCGCTTGTCATCAGTTCTCAAGTTACATTTTTTTTAAACTAACAAAATAAAATGCGTTGAACGTTTCTCAAATTTGCTGTTTTTAAATTAACTTTGTCACTAAATCTCTCAGGGCGGTGTTTGTTTATACTGTTTTTGTCGCTGCTCTTTCTACCCAAACTACCGAGAATCGACGGTAAACCTACAGCTTCAGTGTTATCATTGGATGAGGGGAAATAATGGATGGCACACTACAAGCAACTGGAAAAAAAAACGTTCTCGTCAGTAACTTCTAAAAATAGCGCCGCACTGAAAAATATAGAATCGCAACAATTATATTTCCGTCTAACTATCTGTCAAAAAAATAAAGTATTAAGATCGAAAGTTGTGCGAGTGTCGGAGACGGATCTTTTTCGTCCGTGTAAGTATTGTACTCGTTTTAAAGTATTTCACGGTGGTTCTCCTCAGGACGTCCTAACTAAATATTGGCAAATGGGCAAATCATCCAAGAGTCTGAAGGGTCTCGACCCGAAGCGTCACCCATTCCTTCTCTTCAGAGATGTTGCCTGTCCGCTGAGTTACTCCAGAATTTTGTGCCTACATCCAAGAGGAAACCCAGGCAGGCATGAACGTGTTGAACCGGTCCAGCCCTGTCCGTGGGTACACAAAAATGCTGGAGAAACTCAGCGGGTGCAGCAGCATCTATGGAGCGAAGGAAATAGGTAACGTTTCGGCCCGAAACGTTACCTATTTCCTTCGCTCCATAGATGCTGCTGCACCCGCTGAGTTTCTCCAGCATTTTTGTGTACCTTCGATTTTCCGGCATCTGCAGTTCCTTTAACAGCCCTGTCCGTGTGTGTTTCTTTAACATTGTTCAACAACTCGCCGCCCGTTGAGTGGGGCCAGCAGCAACCGTCTGGGCCGAACGGCGCCTCGGTCGCGAGCGCCCAGCGTGGGGTTCGGCTCGCGGAAGCGCGCGCGCCCTCCCTCCCCCGCCTCGGGAGTTGGGAGGAGGAGGAAGACTGACTAATGGCGATGGCCCTGGAGAAAAAAGCAGGAACCGCACGGGGAGTGCAGACCGACTCCCTGCCAGTCCCGATGGCTTGAGTCAGGGAGGGTAATCTTATTCCCCCCCCCCCCCCTTTCCTCACTCTTTCTCTGAGAAAGTGGGCGGGTGGAAGACCCGAGGCTTTTCTTTTCCCTGAAGCGGTGACGAGAGTTTTGAGCGAAGTAAACTCCGGGGGCGGATTAACCTGGAGTGGGTCTTGTCCCGTTCCGCCAGCGGCCGAGCGCGCCCATGTTCGGGCGGGAGAGTCGGGTCAGGCCGCAAGGCGCCACATAATTTGGGAATGTGACTGCGTCGAGGCTGCCTCTGCCCGTCCGCGCCGAGAGAGTTTGACGCCCTAAAGTTATCGCTCGCCAGTTGTAACTCTTCGCGGCTCGTTTTCCATCCTGCAGATAGAGAGTTTCGGTACGTCCAAGTAATCGCCGAGGTTTCAGCCCTGCTCGCCAACAAGTGGCCTTCGCGTTTTGTTCTGTCGCGAAGGAGCCGTTGGTAACCTCCTGTCGGACTTGGCTTAATGCTCGAACTGATCTAATATGATGAAAGCTGAAGGTAAAGGAGAGAGGACGTTCAGGAGCGCTTCGCCCCATAGGAATGCCTACAAGGCGGACTTTCAGGCTTTGAGGTGCACTTTTGACGGAAGCAAACAGGAAAATAATTCTAAAATGGGTGTCCAAAAAACAAATCGAGAAACTGAACACAGGGACGACTTGCGGGGAAGACATTTCGGAAATCGAGTACATAAAATAAAAAATATGTTGATGCAAATGGGTAACACAACAGATGACACGACTGAATTGAATGAAACCAAGACTGATTTGCATCCACCTTCTCCGCCAAAACAACAAAGTGGAGCTGTCTACAGTAGCGTCCATAAAACATGTCATAAACTGCCCAGTTCTGACAAAAAGAACAGTGAAGATGGAGATTTGGATAAAACTAGTATGGCTGAAAAATTCACAGAAACGAGAAGACTTTTTGAGCGTCAAATTGGAGAAAACGTGTTTGATAAAACCTCTCATAAAAGCGACAGTAAAAGTTCAACGAGTAGTTATTCTTCTGAAGGTAAAAGGAGCAACTCGTCGTCTTCGGAATGTGGAGGAAGGAAAGTTAAGAACGACTTAAATCCCACAGCTCTATCCAGCAGCAATTCGAGAGAGCAAAGTAATCAGAAAGCAGCTGGCGATTTAAAACAAAGTCAACCTCGTTCGTCTCTGAACGCTGGGCCAATTTCACGACGATTGGAAAGCTTTCTCGCGGATAGCGACAGCGATGAAGCAAACAAAGACAACAAAACAAACTGTGCAACTGAATATCAGATTACTGGAGGACACCAAAAGTCATCCAACACTTCATTTATTAGTAAGAGTGCGTCCCCTGCAGGAGATGATGTGAAAGGGTACAGTTTCAAGAAACAGAATGTAGACAAGTCAGATAAAGATTCCTGCTATGTCTCCGAGACATCTACTTGTCATAATACTATTCTTGAAAGTAGTAGTTCTTTCAACAGTGAATTGGACAGCCATGTTCCAAATGAGGTTCCAAACAAGATTGGGGTAGTTCGGGCAGAATTCGTGGAAGTTCAGAATGAATCTTCGGAGAGTGAAATTGAATTGGATAATGTTTTTATTGAGAGGGAGATGGAATCACTTCACAGTATTAACCAAGACGTAGAACAGAAATGCAAAATTTCCAAAAGCAAGGAAAATGAAGAGCTGACATTTGATGATATAGCACAAAAATCAGATGAGAGCATGGGAGAAGAGGAAGATGAGGATGCAGAGAATGCTGAAGAGGAAGATAGAATTAGCGGAAAGGTGTTTTCCGGATCAGAAGTTTGTGGGATTGAGAATGCTGCATTTGTTGATGATAAAGATACTGAGGGGTCTTTCC
This sequence comes from Malacoraja senta, assembly GCA_038087875.1. Classification (NCBI taxonomy): domain Eukaryota; kingdom Metazoa; phylum Chordata; class Chondrichthyes; order Rajiformes; family Rajidae; genus Malacoraja; species Malacoraja senta. The sequence goes on from JAXLNO010004951.1 coordinate 88,860, forward strand.
AAGAAGAAAGCAAAAGCAAGTGTGATTGTGAATATTTTGATGAAGAGGTTGACTATACCCTCGATGACGAGTTTGAGGAAATATCAGGGCTCTCCGAAGAAGAGCCAAAGTTACACAGAAAGGTTAAGTTCTCCACTGCCCCAATTAAGGTAGGATTCTGGATTTTCTTATGTCACTTAATATTGAGAGCAAACCTGTAACACTGTAACACTGAGTGGCAGGGGGAAAAACCCATCTTCCTTATTTAAATCCCAAGCATAGATATATTCTAACAGTGAAATAAACACTTCCTATTTAACTCAAAAAAGGCAATACAGAAGTTAACAAAGTATATAACAAAATATTGGATATTTGAAAAAAAGAGTTAATCTGAGAGGCAGATTTTTTTATCTTTAAACATAATAAAGAGAATGCTGTAAATACTCAAGAGTACAAGCAGCATATGTGTAGACAAACATTTCAGATTGTTGACTTCAAAAACTAATTTTGCTTTTGGATCTCTTTATTTCTAACGTACAAGCAGAATAGTTACTGTTTCACTCACTTTCTTGAGGTTGGAAGCTTTACCGGAAAAGGCCTCCTCAATAGAAATATAACATAAACTAAGTGAAATGCATGACTATAAAACAGGAACTAAAAAAGTATGTATATTACATTAATTTTCAATATTATAACATTCCCCATATTTCTACTTCATGTGATAATTCTGCTTTATCATGACTTTTTATGTAGAATATCATGTGAGAGTGACCAGTTTAAAATATAAAGTTGTTCAGTTCCAGGCATTCTGTACATCACACAATGTGTTAAGGATTGTTGTTACTGAGCAGCTGGCAAAAATTATCTTCATTGATCACGTTCAGGTCACTGCTTGAGATTAAATACTTTCAAAACCATTCCAGTCATCAGAAGTGAATATTGACTTCTAAATCAAGATCCCAACATACTTTGATAGGAAGAAGTATTATTATTATTATTAATTTGGCTATGATCTATAATGCAAATTACTCGATAGCAATTTTTTGGGATCAAAAATGCTTCTTCACTTTAAGTTTTAAAATAGTTTAAGTTTTAGTGCATAATGCTGGTTCGGCATGCCCCAAAGTTGGATAGACAACAGCTGATGTGATGTACCAAATTTCTACAGGGTTTGAGGTTTAATATTAAGTAATGGGCACTGTAACTATCTCAAGTATTTTCTGTAACAAGTGAATTGAAACACCTACTTTTCTTACACCAAACACCATGAGTAGAAAGTTTGAAAAGTTTATTAATATAAACTATTTTTGTTCCAAGGTTGTTGCATTCTTGTATAGCTAGTTGGAAATGCTGCCTATAACGGGCATATGACAAATATTTTTTAAGCAAAACTGTTAATGTGAAGTCAGACATTTTTTATAAAGTTTGTTCAGTGGTTTCCTAGGGGATATCGATATCAAGGTTGGTAGCTATGTCGATGATGATTTGGTCTGGATTTAATCCTTTTGTTGGTGGGAGATGTGACCCTTTTAAAAATGGTGAATACCTTTTGGGTATTGCACTAAATTTTATTTTCCTGAAAGGTGACATCATGTAATATGGAAATTCAGGATTAAAATGATTCCAAGTAGTTTGTGATAAATAAACATGAATTAAGGATTATATGTGTAAATGAGTTTATGATAGGTGAGGTTCTCAAGTTCATGTTTTATACTCAACTTTTCAGTCTTGCTGAAAGAAGGGTCCAAACCCAAAACGTTACCGATCCATGTTCTTCCACTGTTGGGACTGAAGGGAGATAAATCCCCCAGGCCTGATGGTCTGCATCCCAGAGTACTCAAGGAGGTGGCCTTCGAAATCGTGGATGCATTGGTGATCATTTTCCAATGTTCTCTCGACTCTGGATCAGTTCGTCTGGACTGGAGGGTAGCCAATGTAACTCCACTTTTTAAGAAAGGAGGGAGTGAGAAACAGGGAATTATAGACCAGTTAGCCTTACATAGTTAGTTGGGAAGATTCTTGATTAAGGTGTTATAGCAGTGCATTTGGAGAGCAGTAACAGGATCGGTCAAAGTCAGCATGGATTTATGAAGCGGAAATCATGCTTGATTAATCTTCTGGAATTTTTTGAGGATGTAACACGTAGAATGGAAAAGGAAGAACCAGTGGATGTGGTGTATATGGACTTTCAAAAAGCCTTCGACAAGGTCCCACACAAGAGATTAGTGTCCAAAATTAGAACACATGGTATTGGGGGTAGGGTATTGACATGGATAGAGAAGTCCTCGTCTCGGCCTCTATCTACTCCCCGGCCCTCCTCTGACCCCAACCCCCATCCTTGTTGTGTCTTCGCCATCCCCCCTGACCTCCCCTTTTCTGATACGGAACGGTCTGTCCTCAACAGAGGCCTCACCTTCGTTCCCCGCCCCCCACCTCAACGAGTTCCGGATCCACCATGACAATAGGTGCACGAGTAGGCCATTCGGCCCTTTGAGGACGTAGAGCTTTTCTTCCGTCGCCTCCGCCTCCCTGCCTTTTTCTATGGGAAGGAGTCCTCACCACCTGTGATGACCCCTTCTCCCATCTCCACAGGTCCCCCTCCTCCTGGACTCCCCAGAGCGGCCTTCTACCCTCTCTAGACCTCTTTATTTCTAACTGCCGGCGTGACATCAACTGTCTCACCTTTCCCACTCCCCTCACCTACTCTAACCTCACCCCCTCTGAACGTACAGCACACTGCTGGCTCTGCAGCAACCCTGACATTATAGTCAAACCCGCCGACAAGGCAGGTGCCATGGTAGTCTGGCGCTACCGGGCTGAGGCCAGGCGACAACTCTCTAAGAAACCTCCTCCTACTTATCCTTGGACCATGATCCCACAGATGAGCACCAGGCCTTAATCTCAAACACCATTACTGATTTCATCACTTCTGGCTGTCCCTTCCACAGCCTCCAACCTTAGAGCCCGGTTTTACCTTCTCCCCAAAATCCACAAACTGCCCTGGCAGACCCATTGTTTCTGCCGGCTCCTGTCCCACGGAAATAATTTCCACTACCTCGACTCCATCCTATCCCCCCTGGTCCAATCTCTCCCGACATATATCCAAGACACCTCACATGCTCTTCGTCTCTTTAATGACTTCCCAGGGCTCGAAATTAACGGTTGCCTGGGTGCCAATGGTGACCTAAAGGGTCGCCGGGCAACCTAAAAGCCGTGCCATTTTGCCCGGCTTGGCAAGCACCCGGGACACCCATCGTTCAACTCTGAGCGGGCCCCCCTCTCTATCTCTCGCTGTCACTCTCCGTCTCCGCCCGCCATCCATATCTGTGTCCGGGCCGCCGGTTCTTCGCTCTCCGCCCGCTCCTCATCCGCTGGCACAGCCGGCCGTCTTGCACATGCGCACTGCCACGGCCTGCACATCCTCCCCCTGCACATGCGCACAACCATGGCCAGCACATCTTCGGCTGTGGTTGTGCGCATGTGCCGCCCTGGTCGGCGCTGGGCACTTTCTCCCTCCCTTTGCATTGTGGGAGATCTGGCCGCCATTGCTGTCCGGTCGCCGCCTCGCCGCGACTGCTGAAAACCAACGCAGAATCACTCCCTGGAGCTGCAGTAACTCCCTGGAGTAACTTGCTTCTTGGTTTCCTGGTCCTCCAAAAATATTCCAAATGGAATTTAAACTGGAGTGGACCCTCCACCACCAAACTCCAAACTCTGAAAAATAACAGCCTATTACACTTTATCTATTTATTTATTGTGTATATATATATGGTCTATGGTATATAGACACACTGAACTTTTATCTCATGTTCTGCATTATGTTTACATATTCTGTTGTGCTGCAGCAAGCAAGAATTTCATTGTCCTATCTGGGACACATGACAATAAAACTCTTGACTCTTGACTTAAGCAAAAAAGGGTTCCTGGTGAAAAAAGAGCTACCTTAAATTTAGTCAAGTCCGTTTTATTTGTCACGTGCACATAAAGTGCAGTGAAATTTGCCAGCAGCGGTACAATTAAAATTAAAAAAACACACAATACACAATAAAAATTGAACACAAACATCCACCACAGCATTCATCACTGTGGTGGAAGGCACAAAATTTGGTCAGTCCTCCTCCATTTTCCCCCGTGGTCAGGACCACAACCCTCCGCAGTCACCACTGCGGCCGTCCAGATGTGCAGACAAGGTAAGTCCAGGTAAGTACTGAATCGGTGCCTCCCCACCGGAGACCGCGGCTTCAAGATGGTGTAGGCTGCAGGCCGGCGGTCGAGGATCTAAAGTCCCCGCCGCGCCGCAGCCAGAAACACCGCAGACCACAGGGCCGGAGGTCGGAGCTCCTCTGCAGGGATCCCCGGCGAGGGATCCTGCTCCGGATGGTAAGTCCCCTCCGCGCCCGCGGTAGAAGTAGGCCGCGGGCCAGCAGTCGGAGCTCTTCTCCAGGGTCCCCAACGAGGGATTCCAGGCTCCGGACGCCACGCCAACCGGAAGCACCGCAGTCCGCGGCTTCTGGATGATGTGGGCCGGCGGTCGGAGCTCCTCTCCAGGGATCCCGCTCCGGATGGTAAGTCCCCGCCACGCCTGCGGTAGAAATAGGCCGCGGGCCGGCAGTCGGAGCTCTTCTCCTCCGGGGTCCCCAACGAGGGATCCCAGGCTCCGGGTGCCGCGCCAGCTGGAGCTCCGCAGACCGCGGCTTCAGGCTGCCGCGGGCCAGTGAACGGAGCGCTTCCCTCCGGCGAGGGCTCGCCCGCTCCGCGACAAAAGAGTCCTCGCTGCGCCCGCTGCTGAAGCCCCGGGCTCGTCTCCGGGAAAGGCCGCACCGATCGTCTATGTTAGGCCACGAGGGAGGCGACATGGAAAAAGTCGCCTCTCCGTGGAGGAGGCGACCTAAGCGGTTTCCCCCTGACCCCCCCCCACACAAGACACACAGAGAAACATTAAAAACACACATTGAGACACACTAAAAAAACTAAAAAAAGTAGAAAAAACTAACACGCTGCTGGCAGGGCTGCCGGCTCGCAGCGCCCCACCGACCGATCTGGTTGCGTCTGGTTGGGTAACTATGGTAGGGTGAAGACTATTCCATGCTTTAATTGTGCGGGGGAACTCCATGGAGCAGCCAGCATCTCTGGATGGAAGAAATTGGGTGACGTTTCGGGTAGAGATCCTTCTTTAGATTTCCTCAGGTTTTGGTGTTTTTAGTTTAATTTAAAGTGTGGAAACAGGCCCTTCGGCTCACCGAGTCAATGCCGACCACCGATCACCCGTACACTAGTTCCATCCCACACATTGGCCACTTGAGTCAAGAGTGCTTTATTCTCTCACGTCCCAGTTAAAACAATGAAATCCTTACTTGCAGCAGCACAACAGAATATGTAAACATAGATGCTGGTTTAAACTGAAGATAGACACAAAAAGCTGGAGTAACTCAACAGGTCAGGCAGAATCTCTGGACAAAAGGAAAATATTACGTTTTGGGTTGGGTCTGAAAAAGGTTCCTGCACACCTTTGGAATGTGGAAGGAAACAAGAGCACCCGGAGAAAACCCATGCGACCAAAGGGAAAAGGAGCAAACTCCATACAGACAGCACCCATATTCAGGATCAATTCCGGGTCTCTGGCACTTTTAGGCAGCAACTTTATGGCCAATGTACTGCCCCATAGTCTTGAACTGAATTAAAACATACAGTAGGTGTAAAGGGGGACATAGCGTCACTTAGAGATTTAAGACTGAAAATGGATAGTTTCTTTTTTTTAGTAATCAAAGTTATCAATGTATAATTTTTTGTGTGTGGGAAAACAAAATATAGTGGCACAGCTGGTGGACTTGCTGCCTCACACGCCAGAGATCTGTGTTCGATCCTGTCCTCGGGCACTGTGTGTTGAATTTGCACATTCTCCCAGCAAGCGTGTGGATTTCCTCCCACATCCCAAAGACGCATTGGCTTTGTAGGTTAACTTGTCTGTAAAATTGCCCCTAATGTGTAGGGAGTGGGTGAGGAAAGTGGGATAACAGAACTTGTGTGAATGGGTGGACAAAAATGCTAGGTGAGGCAGCATCTATGGAGCGAAGGAAATAGGCGACGTTTCGGGTCGAGACCCTTCTTCAGACTGATGTGAGGGTGGGGGGGGGGGGGCGGGAAGAAGAAAGGAAGAGGCAGAGACAGTGGGCTGAGGGAGAGCTGGGAAGGGGAGGAGAAAGCAGGACTACCTGAAATTGGAGAAGTCAATGTTCATACCGCTGGGGTGTAAACTTCCCAAGCGAAATATGAGGTGCTGCTCCTCCAATTTACGGTGGGCCTCACTCTGGCCATGGAGGAGGCCCAGGACAAAGGTCGGATTCGGAATGGGAGTCGGAGTTGAAGTGCTGAGACACCGGGAGATCAGGTTGGTTATTGCGAACCGAGCGGAGTTGTTGGGCGAAGCGATCGCCAAGCCTACGCTTGGTCTCACCGATGTAGAGCAGCTGACACCTAGAGCAGCGGATGCAATAGATGAGGTTGGAGGAGGTGCAGGTGGACCTCTGCCGCACCTGGAAAGACTGCTTGGGTCCTTGAATGGTGTTAAGGGGGGAGGTAAAGCGACAAGTGTAGCATTTCCTGCGGTTGCAAGGGAAAGTGCCAGGAGAGGGGGTGGTTTGGGTGGGAAGGGACGACTTGACCAGGGAGTTACGGAGGGAGCGGTCTCTGTGGAAAGCCGACGGGAGGAGATGGGAAGATGCAGCCAGTGATGGGATCCCGTTGGTAGACAAAAAAGCTGGAGAAAATCAGCGGGTGAGGCAGCACCTATGGAGCGAAGGAATAGGCGACGTTTCGGGTCGAGACCCTTCTTCAGACTGATGTCGGGGGGGGGGTGGGCAAAAGAAAGGAAGAGGCGGAGACAGTAGGCTGTGGGAGAGCTGGGAATGGGAGGGGAAGGAGGGAGAAAGCAATGAAATTGGAGAAGCCAATGTTCATACCGTTGGGGTGTAAACTATCCAAGCGAAATATGAGGTGCTGTTCATCCAATTTGCAGTGGGCCTCACTCTGGCCATGGAGGAGGCCTAGGACAGAAAGGTCGGATTTGGAATGGGAGGGAGAGTTGAAGTGCTGAGCCACCGGGAGATCAGGTTGGTTATTGTGAACTGAGTGGAGGTGTTGTGCGAAGCGATCGCCAAGCCTGCGCATGGTCTCACCGAGGGTGATCATACGCAGAATAATCCAACCACATTTTTGTTTGGAAGTGGAAAGAAATAATAGAAATTGCATTCATTGCAATGTGTAAAAAGAGTTGAGATACTGTATATACTGCATTATAATTTTGCTGCATGTCATTGTGGTATATATCATGTCTTGATTGGTGAATATGTTTAGTTTGTGACTTTATTTGAAGCAGAAATAATATGTGAATGCTTCATTGAGCATAATTCCGACTGGTAACTACGCACTCGTCCGAGCACATTATCGCACGTGTCATGCAAACCGTCTTAAATGACCACCTAAACTGTCATTTGGCAACCTAAAAAACTGCCTAGGTTGCCCGGCTGGAAAGAGAGAAAAAAGGTTAAGTGAGAGCCCTGCTTCCGCTTTCGGAGCCCCCACTCCCTCATCTTTACTATGACGTTCAGTCACTCTACACCTCCATTCCCCACCAGAAAGGCCTTAAAGCCCTCCATTTCTTTCTCGACCGCAGAACCATCCAATTTCCCTCTAGTAACACTCTACTCCGCCTAGTGAAGCTGGTCCTCACCCTTAACAACTTCTCCTTTGACTCCAAGTCCAAGGCTTGGCTTTGGGCCCCAGCTATGCCTGTCTCATTATAGGGTACGTTGAACAATCCCTGTTCCAGGCGTACACTGGCCCTAACTCTATCTAATCCCCAAACTCTATCTCCGTTACTTTGATGACTGCATCAGCGCTACCCCCTGCACCCATGCAGAACTCATGGACTTCATCAACTTCACCACCAATTTTCATCCTGCACTCAAATTTACTTGGACCATCTCCGATACCTCCCTCCCCTTTCTTGATCTCACAGTCTCCATCACAAGAAATAGATTGATGACTGACGTCTATTACAAACCCACTGACACCCCACAACTATCTCGACTACACTTCTTCCCACCCTGCTTCCTGCAAAGACTCTATCCCCTACTCCCAATTCCTCCGTCTACGCAGCATCTGCGCCCAAGATGAGGTATTCCATACTAGGACATCTGTCCTCATTCTTTGGGGAACGGAGTTCCCCTCTCCCATCATAGATGAGGCCCTCACTCTTATCTCCCCAGTACCCCGCA